>VUQS01038367.1:5883-20738 GCA_015108495.1 Heterochromis multidens | reverse complement strand
CTGGACTTGTTGCACAGGTGGAATACCATGCTGGAATTCACTGAGCTCCTGAGAGCGATCCATTCTTTCACAAATGTTTGTAGAAGCAGTCTACATGCCTACATGCTTGATTTTATACACCTGTGGCCATGAAAGTGATTGGAACAGTGATTGGATTGGATTTGGATGGCTGAGTGAATACTTTAGGCAATATAATGTATGTTTATCTACAAATACTTAAAGGTAGGTACATTAGAATAAGGGGGTAACAAGTCAGGTTTTTACAGGAAACAAAGAAATAATTATTCTGTAAGTAATTTTAAGTAGTGCATAATTTCATGGTAATTTTGTGAAGAAACAATGTTTACATCGTACGCTGTACTTTTTGCGGCGTGGGCCATATTATGGAGTGGATTAATCTTGCCTTTTTACATTTTTATTATTTTTTTACATCTTCATTTATTATTCATTATGTTGATGTGTATGCTGGATGTTCTATTATTCAATTGTGCTTTTATTTAATTGTGCTTTTATTTTACCAATATAAATGTGATCAGGACTGTTCTCCCTTACCAACTTACAAGAAAAAATAAATACCATAAAAATTTGCAGACCTATGTGACCTTATAATGATGGAGTCAAGTCTAAATTTTTTTTTTTTTTCTTGAACAATTACTGTTCAGAAATAACTTTCAAAAGGAGACACTCCTATTCCTGTAAAATACTGGAACTTAGGCAAGGTTAAGCCACTCTATAATATCTCCCACGTCCTGAAAAGTACAGTGTAAGATGGGGGAAATTATAAGAAAAACATTTTTTCCTGCACAATTACGAAGAAATTATACACTACTTAAAATTATTTAGAGAATAATTTCTGTCTCTTTTCCTGTAAAATACCTGAAGTTATGCATTGCTTAAAATCACTCATGCACTACGTACAATTACTTACTCATTACTCGCAGGCCATTTTATAAAGTGTTACTGATGTACTTAGATGGAAGTAAAGAGATAATTTTGCACACTGTCACAATATTAAACACATTAAAGCTGTGAATGAGGAGTTTTTGCAGTAAACAAAGTTACAATAACACATGCTTCATATTTTGGATTCCTCACTGTTTTCTTTAATAACTTTTTACCCTCTTAATTGTCTCTCAGGCTTCACAAGGTTATCACTTGCACAGTAGCTTTTCCCACTTTAATGTGGGCTCTAATCTGAGCTGCATTTTTTGTGGTTATTATATATTTTTTGTTTGCTACATGAATCTGTTTGTGTCTTTTCAAAATTCTGATGTCTTTAGAATTCTTTTACAATGTTGGAAAATCATCAAACAGTCGCTAGCCCAGTTATATAAAGCTTAAAAAAACCACAAAACAAAAGGTAAGCTTGTGTTGTTTTGTTCAACTCTGAGATTAAAGCTATTCTGAGTGGTGTAACAATGCACACTTTTCCTCAAAGGCATTCCTGGTGTTGCACTCAGACAATCCACCGACAACCCCCCACTGTTGCCTTTAATAGCTCTGACCTTTCCTGCTCAGGATAATGTGCATCTTTTGTCAATTTACACCTGCCTGACATGATTTTATGATACTAAGAAGATTGTCCACCATCTGGTGAGACTGTTTTCTCAGCCTTTTGGTCCCCAGCTGGAATCAAACTGTGGATGTCTGAAATGCTCTGATACCAAACTTCCTGCTTGACAAAAATACATTTTATAAGCAGTCATGAGCCCAGGGTGCATGCAATTTATGATTCACACAGCATTATTTGAACTCTTAAGATTTGTCACAATTTCTTGGAGGCTGAAGTGATGACTTTAGTTTTTGCTTGAGACAAGACTCAAATAGCAGTATGATGATCCAAAATATATGATCATTTTCTTCTGCTGGATTCATGTTACCTGAGTGACTGCTTCAGCATTAGATTAAACTCCTACTTCAGCATGTGCAGCAGCAGCAGCAGCAGCAACAGTGGCTCAGCCTCAGTGACAGCGCTCTCTTAAGTTTCTCTATCAGACCGGAGCTCAAAATGCTCTTCAAATGCTACCTGAACAGTGTGTTCCTTCAGCTGGAACACAGTGCTGATAACCAGAGGAAAGTGAGGAGAAAATGAAGGAAGGAGGGAGGGGATTAGTGAATGAGAAGCAGAGCGAGTCGGACTGAAGGACGATGGGTAACAGTACGGTTGGCAGAGAGTGAGAATGAGGGGAAAAAGTGTAGGAAAGGGCATATTTTAAGCTGTGCTACCCAGGATTTCACCCTTCCCCAACATTTGTGGAGCTAACATGATGGCAATGCCACTGTCTGCTGCTTGGATATATGAGGACAGCTTCAGACATACCAAAATAAAACTGGCACAGGCAAAAACCTTCACTTTAGGGCTTTTTTGTGCTTTGTAAACAGCAGCTTAACAAGCACAGAAATGGACAGAACATGGAATTCTGATTTCAGCAGCACAAGTTCTGGAGTCTGTACTTATGTGAAGGTATGCATGAGTCATACTCTTATCTGAGTGCTGCGCACACTCTCAGCAGGAGAACTCGGTGTGAGGCCCAATAATAACAGTGTGGTGCTTCTTCTTATCTCTCCTCCATCTTTTTTTTTCTGTCTGTGGCCTGTGAACCATCAGCATCTCCCTCCATTCTTTTTGGTTTCAGTGCATTTCTTCTGTTGAACAGAAATTAAGCAGTCAACAAGAGGAGGGCTTCTTTTTTTTCTTAAAATGTAAAAGGAGGTGGCATGAAGTTGGTGTGTGCTTGTTAATATCTTCCAAAAGGTTCCAGTCAGACCTCCTGCCTGCTACATCAACCTTTTCAAATGTCACCTGCTGCCTATTAGGTAAAAACAAACTACCTTTGCTGCAGAAGGTGCTTCTAAAATTAGTGAGAACAGATCCGTGGGCGCACATGTACACACACCTGTTTGATTAGTGGCCACAGCCTACAGGCTATGCAACTCTCAGGTGCGTGTATGTAAATTCTGTGGATGGGTGTTTGGGAATTGGCACTTTTATCAGAACACTTGACCTCATAATCTGATTGGAGCATACAGCAGCAGCAGCAGCAGTGGCACCCGCTTTTGTGACCGACTCTGTGCCAAAAGTTTTTTAAATCCTCCACATCTCCACACATGCTCCCTGTGACGTCACTGCACTGTCATCTGTGCCCACTGGCCTGTCCTGTTTCCTCAGCATTGTGCCGCTACACCTTATGTAAATATGCACCCAGCCAATAACAGACGGGGATTTAAGATCATGACCTCTAATGCTCTTATCCGGTTTGTTCGTGGCTTGATTTCAGTAAAAGGAACAAACTTCTCTCTCCTTATTATTTATTTTCTTTTCCAAAGTAAGCGCTCCCAGATGTCTGCTTGTGTGTGTGTGTGTGTGTGTGTTAACAGAATGGCTTCTTGCTCAATGGATCGCTGTGAATGTGGGTGGTGATGAGTCACATTTTGGTCACATGTAGCTGTGAAGGTCCTGTTAATTTAAGTTGTGTTGCTTTTGAATCCCGTTAGCTTCTTAATTCATTAAAAATGGGTAAAATACAACATGAATCAGAGGTCTGATCCTCTTTGTCTTGACTGAGAAACTGTAAGATTTAGTATTTGCTACATTACTGCTGCCACCATTTGGTTGTTTGCCATTACTACAACACTTTTGGCTTTCATTAAACTATTTGACAGACAAACAACCCCCAAACAAAAGATATTTTGTTTCCTGTTTTTGTTGTGTTTTCACTTTTTAAAATTGTGATGTATTTCACAGTGGTTCAGAAAATGCTGTATTTTCTGAGATGCTGGGGCCACATAAATATTCTACTAATTAGTGCTGAAGGAAATAACAATAGAAAGTTTATTTCTGAAAAGTAAAATTATGACTTCTGCTGCTGACTTTTTATTAAGCTGAAAGCTACTTTCATCAGCCCCTTCATCCATTTTTTTTTTTTTCAGCCTATCTAATTTAGGGTTACGGGGATGGGGCTTGAGCATACCCAGCTATCAGCGTGAGAGGCAGGGTACACCCTGGACAGGTCACCAGTCTGTCGCAGGGCCAACAGAGACAAGCATTCACACCCACAGTCAATTTAGATTCACCAATTAGCCTGGCATGCATGTCTTTGGACTGTGGCAGGAAGCTGGAGTACCCACTCAGGCATGAGGAGAACATGCAACCTCCACACATAATGGCCCTAGTGGGCCAGTGAAGTCAAAACCAGGACCTTCTTGCTGTGAGGCGACCATGCTCATCACTGCACCACAACACTGTCATTAAGTGTTTATTCTCTAACTTCATGATCCAGACTGCAGATTTGAATGTCTTCTGTCAAACAAACAATCCAAAACCTGTAGATATTCAGTATACAATAGCTCAGTAGCTTGTTAACCAGCATTTCTGTTGTATGTTTCAACTCTAAAACTGCCCATGATACAACTGAAACGATCTCACAATTAGACCATAGCCACCTCTTTCAGACTGCTCCTGCTTTGTGTTAAAAATGTGTAGCCCAGCCATGATGACATCAGTATGACATCATCAGACAGATTTTTCTCAGACATGACCAAGCTCCTCTAGAGCAACATAGATGTTAGATTTCAAGGATGAGCAATACTCAATATGAGAGAAGACAGACTTAAAAGTGTAAGCAGAATACTATATTCAGTTACAAAGCTGGACATTAAAGCCAAAAATAAAAAAGAGATGGGAAATCAAATAAGATGAAAATATGAACCAAAATTGCCTAGAAACACACAAAATTAAAAAACAATGCAAAACTGCCCCCCCCCCAAAAAAAAACAACCAAAAAAAAACCAACCAAACATTAAAAACATAAAATGGATGATAAAATACTTTAGATGAAACCAGTAACCACTTCTAAAAACACACCATAAAGGTGTGTTTTTAGAAGTGATTTGAAAGAAGTCACTGATTCTGTAAACCTTATCTCCTCAGGCAGGTTGCACCAAAGCTGCAGGGCAGCTGATGGCAAAAAGTCAGCTTTAGATTTAAAGGTACAGTAAGTAATTTTTTGAAGTTATTTATTAGAAAAAAAAAAGTTGAACTCATAAATATACATTGATTAGTGTGTAATTACATCTTCCAAGAAATTGATGCAGTCTCAAAAAATTTGAATTAATACATTAAAAATACACAGGAGCGGACATGGGTTTGTGGAAGCCGCCATCTTGAATACAGTGGCCGAGATGGACATAGCTTCTTCTGCCTAATAGCATTTTCGCGTTTGACCACTACAACTGTTTTGTACTTAAATGCAGTTTGTGCTTGTCATTGTGACAAACCTAAATCTTGCCTCTGTTAATCTTTTATGCACATTGTATTGTATATGTATGCTCAGATATCTAGCCTGTCTCTTCCTGGTGTATTCTTTTAGGGAAAGGGAGGACAACTTTACATAAAGGTCATCAAAAAAAATGCTTTGAGACCGGCCACATATATGGTACGCCTTATAAGTTACTTTTAATTTAAAGATCACAAATGGCTCTTTCAAACTATATATGACCATTTAATATTTGTATTTATATTTTCATCATCTCTTTCTCATATCTTTCTCCTCCTCCATCACAGCTTACTCCTCTCATTTCCGCCTCATCCTCTTCCTCCTCACCTTAAGCCTCATCTCCTGAACTGAAGCCAGGGCTCTAACACACAAAAACGTGCATAAAACTGCTCATTTATTCCCGATATTGTCACATTTACTTATTGTCAGCAGATTAGACATGCGACCCTCCCACTTCCAGACAGCTGACAAGAGCTGGCTAAACAACAACAGCTGGTTATAAGTTAATGTGTCCTAAGAATCACACTTTATAAACTGATAAACACTTTGATTACATTCTCACATCGTATGAGAGTTTTTTTGCTAAGTGTCCAAGTCCAACAATGTTAGTGAACCTTTCTTTGAAGTGGATCTAACAGCAGCAAAAACAGCAGCGCTTACCAACAGAAAAGTTCAGGATATCCTCAGCAACTCACCTCAGTATCGCTTTCATCAGACACAAGTGAGATTCACTGACTCATCGACTCGTATCGGACTCCTTTCACAAAGTTTTACATCCTCCTCCTCCAGAGTAAATCGATGTGGACACATATTGACAGTTGAGGTAAACAGCGGACACTCTGCAGCTTACACTCACTACAGATGAACGGTTGTTTGTCCTACAGCAGCTACTGTAGCTAGGATTATGCACTTGAATTTGGAGGGGTAAGAAAACAGAACTCAGTTGACTGAAAGCTGCAATCTACTGACATCTATTGGTGAGATTTTACACACTGTAACTTTAGGCCTTGATTTTGAAGCAGCCAGAGAGATGCCTCCTGAGGAGCTAAGGCTGCAAGATGGTTTATATGGGCTCAACATGAGCAGTAAAATCTTAAACTGAATTCTAAAATATATGGGAAGCCGAAGGAAAATAGGGCCAGGATGGGGGTGATGTGATCCCATCTGCTAAAACCTTGTCTTGCATTCTGCAGTTAGAAATGACGTATAGTGACTTGAATTTGAGAGCTTCTCTTTGATTCTGCCAGTGGACCTTATTTAGAATAAAACCCTAAACTATAAAAAGTAGGTAGAGTTTCCCTTTTATTTAGCCTTGTGAGTTGACCTGGCGGGCACACACCTACTTTATATGTTGATTAGCTGTATTTGTGAGAGGCATAACTCATTTTCTAGGCACCCCTCTTATGGTGGCCTTGTAATTAGAGCAAAGTGGATTAGAGTGTGCTTGACTGTGAAATGGTGTGGTGCTGCTGGCCACTGGAGTGTGAACAACTGTAATTGTTCAACAGACGAGTAATCCAGTGTAAGAAAGGGGGGGTTGATTATGGAAGAAATTTATTGTACTTCTTGCTTGTAAACTGTGAATATACACCAGTTTCTGATGTGCAGGAGGAAGAGGAGAGAAGACATTGTCCTCATCAGCAATGGAAATTACACTTAAGTTTCTAGTTTTTTAAAGCTGCTGTAACTGATATCACACTCAGCTCAACAGGACATTTTAGGCTCTTTCAGCTCAGTTTTTTTTTTTTTCAGTTTTATGGCCCACAGTGAAGAACGTACCACTAAAGACCATCAGTAGTTGGCGGAAACCAAAAACGGAACTAACTGAAAACAGAACTTTCTGTTTGTGGCTGCTTTTGAGGACAATGGTGGAATGTGGAGCTCATCTCACATTACTTTAGTCATGTTCACTTTATCTGCCAAGTTACTGATCTAATATGTCATCTGTGTAACCTGCCACAGCTTGTTCTATTAAAAAAAAAGTACCCAGTTTACAGCACAGTGAGTTCAGAAGCCTGCGGCAGTGGAGATCAAGGGGCTGAATGCTGCTCTGCACGTAACGCGCAGTGTTTTGCAATCCAAATAAATGCTGCTCAGTCTGTCAGTTCTGCGAGCTGTTGTCTTTTGCATGTTGCCAGAAGTTCACTACAGTTAACTTCCATCATCGCAGAATGTGGAGCAGAATCCTACTTTCAGTGAATGATAACCCTGGCTCAACCACCTAAACCACACTTATAGACGCACCGTATACATGCTTCAGGGTGTGTGGCTATGTCAAAGCAGTTTGAATGTATATATGTAGCTTTAGTATTATATTAACTATTAGAATTGCAACATATGAGCAGTATTAGTTTTTTTCTTTTCTTTTTAACGTGTCCTGTGGGTAAGTTGAAAAGGTTTTGGCAGTGAATGGTGATATTTGGGAGGATCATACTAAGCTGTTGGGTATTTACATGGAAAAGTATTTTCTATTCCCAGCTGCGGGCCAGCCAAATCTGATGTTGTTTTTCCAAAGTGGTTTTCCGTTTCCTCCTGTTCTCTTGGACAGCTGACAGGTCTCATGTTCTGAGGAAGCCTATCTGGTGAGTAGGTTATTGATTTTAACCACTTGTTGACTGTTTACTGTCCCACACAGCTTGCTTCCAGATATCTGCCTCCCACAGACTTCTGTGGCTGCACAGGATTTCTGCTGATCAGCTGGAATTTGTCAGTTTTTCAGGTCCAGGTGTGCCCTTGCTCTTCTAGAAGAAGATGTAAAAGCTTATGAAATCATGTTTGTGCCATAGTGCTGAGTACATGAATATATTGTTGATGGTACACAAAAAAAACAAAAACACTTGTTTGCATAAGTTGATTTTATCCCCTTAAAGGTGTTATATGTAAGTTTTTTAGTTTGAAAGTTCAGTTGCTTCTAAGTAGCTAGGGACATCCCGTCTCTTGTCATTCAGCTGCCTCTCTATTGAGTCTCTTATCCTGGGTACAGACATCTCCACCTTAGATGGATCTACAGTACAGGATAGAGCACTGGTGGTATATTAAAGATGGGCATAGCCAGTGTGATGTCACCTGCTGGTTAGCAAAGAGTTCCAGAGTGTTTTGATAGTTACCATCTTGGTGTTTTGGAGCAAGACGTGATGGCTGAGAAACTAAGGGACACTTCATGTTCATGGGGTAGTAAAATACTATTTTATGACATATGAACAAATGATGCCTAAAGATAAGTTTAAAATTGGTTCTTTGCTAAGTTGTCTGTTATATGTAGACACCACATTGGTTCATCCCTTGAGTTAGTTACCTTTTTATGCTTGAATCATTCATACGTCAGTGTGAAGTGGCTTCATAAACATAAAACTTTCCTCTGAAAATGGTCAGGTACAAGGACTGGACTGAAAATGAGTGAAAAAGCAGCCAGTGTCTAAAGAAGAACTTTGAAAGACCTTCAGAAAGCCTGAACTATTGCCCAAGACCACTGTAAAAATAAATAAATAAATAAATAAAAATAAAAGTCTGGCTCCTTGGAAGCAAAATAATGAGGAGTGGCTCAAGTATTTTGCATAGCACTGTATCTTCATTTACAAAATGAACATCATGTTGCATTCATTAAGGCTTGAAACTCAGCTTGCAATTACTGTAGCTGAGTCACCACCTATGAGCCATTAGAAAACTGTGCAGGTTTGAGGCCATTCAGTTATATCAGAGCCTTAAGCTGTATTTTTTATATGCAGTCCATGAGTTACAGTAAGTCTGCAAGTGACTCACTGCCAGCCTGCATGCTGGTAAGCTTTCCACAGGACAGCTAGTTTTAGATGATCTAACCATTACATCGTCTGGAGGAATCCACATTTCTATGTTCAGTGTTCGATTGTAACTCTTACTTTTACTGTTCTCCCATTGCTTCACTACTTCCCTGGTAATTTCAACACGATGCAAAACCGTCAGCTTGACATGTGGGTAAAAACTGGAGGGAGGGGTTATTTATTTTTGGAATAACTGAAAGGTGAAATTAGTCTTTGCATTACAGTAGTTTCTCCACAACATTTTCCTTTTATGCCACAAATCTGCTGCCACATATGTGTGCAGGGAATCCAGCATTGTTAAAAAGCCTGAAGCTTTTTCAGCTTTGTTCCCTTCATATTGCTGCTGGTCTGAAGTTTGTCCACAGCCTGAAGGCCCAAAGTCATCGGTTTTGGATAAAAACATTCACTATTCCACTTCAAATTGTGCACGGACCTTTTTTTTTTTTTTTACAGGACTGCAAATGCTTTATTTTGTAGTTTATAACCATGAAGCAGACTCCACTGAGCGTTTGGCTTTGTGCTCCAGGACACTGGCAGGCTTTAAAGGCCACCGCTTGCAGTGAAAACCGATTTCTGTCTATTCTCACACACAAAGCCGATGCAGCGTTGGCCTCGCGTTCTTCTGAGTGCACGAGCTCTGCTGTGGTTGAACTTTTCAAATCCTTTTGCACACCATCCACCACTTTCTGACCATCTGCTATTACTTCCAAATATCACACAACAGCCTGTGTTTTGTTGTAGGCTCCAATCTCTGCCTTTTGTTGTCACTTCCACCTCATGCTCACTTTTTTTTTTTTTGGTACAAATTCCAGTGAAATTTGACTCTGTGTGTAAAATCATAGCCTCTCAGATTCCTCTAGAAGCTATAACTGTGCTTTAATCCCTCTTCCTTTTTAGTTTTTCGAGGTTACAATTACAGCGTTAACGTTAATACATTCTCACTGCCTTGGAGTGGAAAGAAACATTATGAATAATGCATGCAGGAATAAAGGTAGTCTGTTTCCTTCTGGGGCATTGTGGACTTCATTATTTATATACTGCTGCCTCAACCTCTCCACACTGGATGCTTCAGTGAGTGACAGAAAGTCATGACTTTGCAGCCTCGACACTGACTGCCACCATCCACCAATGACAAGTAAAAGGCAACATCTGTCCACCTCTCTTCCTGCTGGCTGTATATAGAAATCAGGTCAAAAGAGTTTCTATTACAGAGGTGATAATTATAGATGTACACTCAAGCAGTTTGACAGAGTTTAAAGTTTTTGCAAAATCTCTTTGCGAGTCAAGAGTGAAGGTGACAGCGCCTGGGGCTCCCCCTGCTCTGCTCTCCGCTGCGGAAGATAACAAGTTTTGCAAGTACTTTAATTCTCTCCTATTGAGCTGCTGGGTTTTTGCCAGTTTGTGCAAGCAGAAGGCCTCTTGGGTTGTCATTTAACCCAATATTTGGTGGTGCAAAGTACTGTTTGAGTAACACTGGGTATTCTGAAACCATGCTAATCTCAAAGTGGCTCAAGGCTGATAGGAAAACTGAGATTGTTGCCAAAATGATAATGATTGTGACAAAAAAGGTGTGAGCAGCACATGGCAGGAGTGCGAGAGCTGAGGTGTGACTGGAGAACATTTGCAGATTTGACCAAAGTTGTGCAATATAGTGCTTATCCACTAGGGGGAGACATTCTACTGGGTATATAATTTCTGTATGCGTCCACAGTACAAACATTAACGATGTGTTCACTGCCCATAAATGAATTGAGGTAACTGTAAGGTATAGAATACACCAAATACATTTAATCTTTAATTTAAAAAAAAAAAAAGAAATGTACTCACTGGGCTTTAATATCCCTCTAACAAAACATTTAATAAACAAAATTTAGTTTTGATCTTTCCTGTGATAATTTCACTGCACAGAAACTGTTTTTGTTATAAAATATGGCATAAAGGAACCACAATCATGATAACCTAAGCCAAAAATCAACAAACTTAATATTTAAAAACAGCATTTTCCAGTAATCAGCACTTGGAGACAAATATAGCCGGCCTGCACTGCAGCTATCTCCCCTCTTTCTTAGCTGTGTCCCAGTTCCATAGCAAATGTTAAATGCAGATTTTGAGTAAGGGGTGTGCTCGCATGGGGAGAGTGACAAAATAAAAGTGTACTTGTCTGCCATTCTCCACAACGCAGCACACAAACGAACTGAACAAGCTGCTCAGAGCTACATGTCATTGTGAATGGTAATCTCAATGTGAGCTGCGTCGGAAAACAAAGATATTTTAAAAAAAAACAAGTTGTGCTATCTCTGGGCAGGGTTTAACAGGCATAAGCATTGCATTGCATCTCAGTAATATGAACATTAGCTGCAATATCAGTAAAGATTAGTGTGCTCATGGATCATTAGGCATGGACTTACACATGGTCCTCTGACTTGCTCTGTCCTCATAGTGTACCTAGCCTGGAAGCCCCGCAGATGTGATTTGGGGATGTTTTGTGTCTCCAGCTGTGTATCTTGCATAAGTTTTTCCTCATTTTGGGTTTGTTTGGGGTCATATTGTGTATCATCATGATCATTTTGCATCTATTTTAGCTATTCTGTGCCTGTTTGAAGTCATTTTGCATCTTTTTATGATGATCTTCTGTCTTATTTTGGCCATCTTGTGGCTCTGTGGTCATTTTATGTGTCATTTTGATCATTTTGCATAACTTAATGGTTGTTTTGTAACTCACATTGGCTACTTTTTCATTGTTGTGGGTTGTTTGCATTTAATTTTGGTCATTTTGTAAATCCCTTTGGAGCCATTCTGTCTCTTTGGAGTCATTATGCATCTCTATGGTTATTTTATGTATAATTTCGGTTATTTTGCATCTCTTTGTTGACATTTTGTCTTTTTCTGGTCATTTCATATCCATTCTGTATCTCATTTTGGATGTTTGTGGTTCTCTTCTGGGGAAATATAGTTAAGGTTAACAAAAACTGAGGGTCTTTTGCCTTCGTCACACACATTCTCAGTGTTTTCCTCACAGAAGTAAAAACCAGAACCATGAGATGGCTAACCTGCCCGATGACATAAGTCTATCCATGACCAAAATGAGTAGAACAAGTCTTGGCCATTCATGCAAACACACATATGCACATTTTGCAGGACAATAAGTTCTCTAAACTAAACAGGAAAACCCTGTAATTCACATAGAAGAATCTGACATCCCTGTAAATGTACTACTTATCAACCTATGTCCTCCTTCATAAAATTGTGCAAACAGAGACTGCTTTGGGGCATTTGCTATTGATTTTCTTCTTCTTCTTGTTGGAAAGATGGTCTTAGTCTAGGATAGGTGTGATATCACCATCTCAAAATTAGGAAAAGCACAACCCAAATACCCACAGAAGAATTTAATGTATTGAGAGAAGCCTAACCAGATGGACTATCTTTACTGGGCAGCATTTCAGCAGCATGGAGAGCACCCAACCCTACAGCTCACTCTGCGTTTACAAACTGCTTATTGAACAGTTACATCGACAACAGTGCTGGCTTGTTCTTTAGGTGAAGATTAGATAGAGCGCACAGTTTGGGCGATTCAGTCATTGAACTCCAATTTCTCAGACAAAAACATGTCCAATAACAGGTTTCGGTAATGCTTATTCTAACCAGCCCCTGGCACTGTGAGTAGAATCAGTGTTATAGAAAGAGCCGAAAATGACTAAAAGACCTTGTCAGTGACATTTTGTACAACCCATCTTATGTTTCCTGACTTTTCCACACTTGTAATTTGACACAGCCCTGAGTCTTTTGTTAAAGAACAAAAAGTAATCCAGTAGGGATCAGTGCCGCAGCTTCACCCGGAGAGGATAAGTAGTTTAGAAAATGGCTGATCGCGTTCAATTAAACTGATGTCTTTAGAGACATCATTCTCAGATGAATTTAAGTGGAATATTTATGATCTGCAGAGCTTTTCTCTTAAAGGTACTTACTGTAAATTCCTGTATGTAAAACCTTTCCTAAATTAACTAAAGCTGTCAACAGAATGCGAAGAAACAACTGCTGTCCAAAATGCCTATGTACTGTGCTGGAGAGGTATCAACAGGAAGTGAACTAGAGCTGGGCCGCTCTTTCATGCAGTACCAGGTTGTACCACAAGACGGTTCAGAGAGTTGATGTAATCTTTCTTTTAACCGGGAAAGGCGTGGCGCTTTAATGCTCGCCGTTCACCCTGTCGGATGGTGCCGTGCAACTGTTTTGGTGTCGTTTCTGCCGGTTGTGCACCTCTCGATTTTTGTAGCCTGGAGTGTTTTGCCGCTGCTGCCACAGCTGGGTTGAAGACACGAGTGTACAATCGTGTCAGTTTTTACCGCCATTTTAATGATATATCATTACAGAAGCTCAGAGATTCACAGATTATACAGAGAGAGATGCTGCAACAGTTTGAAAAAATGAGACTTTCTGGAAAAAACTTCATATTCAGCAATGTCTTTGCTTCCTGTTTTGACTTTTTCTCTTCCTGTATCAGTGCTGATGTGGCAGTATTGTTTGAGTGGCGACACCTGTTGTTCAGGAGAATACTGCAGCGGCTACCTGCGCCTTAATGGCGAGCCTAAATAGAAGTGTCTATGTGATGACGTTAACGGCGGCGCGCAAAGTGGCCAATGCGGCGGGTATACTGGGGCCTTCATTAGAAGCACATTATCCTTTCCAGTGGCACCCAGCCAAAAAACAAAGCTTCTTGAGAAAGCAGCAGCACACTTCCCTGCCCCCTGGTGATGAAGCTTTTAAACTGTGCAGAAGCTGATTACAAAAAGTCTCTTAAAGTAGTTTTTAACTTAATTTTTGTACAGTACACTTCTGCACAATTCAGTTGAGATTGCTTACATACACCTCCATAACAGGATTATGAGCTCCAAAGATGATGCTGTTGCACAAAATGTATTACTCGCTACACAGAAATGCTCCCACTGTCACACAAATACAGACCCCACAGCTAGATTCCAAAACAAGTTTTTATTGGCCAATTTACAGAAAGTGCTGTAGTGACCATTCCAAAGGAAAACAGACCAAAGAGTCCAGAAAAAAATAAAACTAAAAAAAAAAACAAAACAAACTTTTACACATTATACAAGGTTTCGATGTTAATTTCACCGTCCTCTTCTAAAACAAACGTCAGGACAACATTAGGGCTGATGCAAAATCCACCAAAGATTTCAAGGGGGAGGAGGAGGAGGAGGGGTGTGTGCAAGGAGGGAAGTGATGTCACAAGACCAGGTGTCACAGTAGATGAGGAAAACTCTTAAACAACATATGAGATCTTTAGATGAACATATAGTAGAGCTACAGTATACACATACAACAGGTTCTCCCAGTTATACCCACAGGACAGCTGGCAAAGGCTCACTAGGATAGAGGAGGACATTTTCCAGTGTTTATGACTTTAACCAAACGCTTCATCGATTTGTGGCATACATCACACCTATGTCTGCTTTCTTGTAACAAAAACTTGGTCATTTGTGGATTCTTTGCTGCCAAACACTACAGACAAGCTAGATTCAGGATGGCTACAGTGATTAATGCCCCTTCACTTCAAAGTGAAAAAAACCACAAAAAAAACCCTCACTTCGGCTGGGTTTTCTGATGTGACACTGCCAAATGCATTCCCCTCTCTGTCCTCTTAAAAGTTGCACGAGGCGACTTCACAATCCGGTGGCCTCAAGAGCTGGCTAATGAGATGGGATTTATGTAATGTGACATCAGTCTCTAGACCTAAATTTCTCCCATTAATGCTGCGTTTCTTTCAAAG
>VUQS01038364.1:0-13037 GCA_015108495.1 Heterochromis multidens | reverse complement strand
TAAGCTAGTTAGCAGCTAGCAAACCTGTCACACGTGATAATGATTTCTTGATTGTCCTGCCTTCCTCCCCTCACCCCCAGCTGGTTGCGGCATATGGCTGCCCCTCCCTGAGCCTGGTTCTGCCAGAGGTTTCTTCCTGTTAAAAGGGAGTTTTTCCTTCCCACTGTCGCCAAGTGCTTGCTCATAGGGGATCATCTGATTGTTGGGGTTTTCTGTATTATTGTAGGGTCTTTACCTTACAATATAAAGCGCCTTGAGGCGACTGTTGTTGTGATTTGGCGCTATGTAAATAAAATTGAATTGAATTGAATTGAATTTAAAAATGAAGACAAAAAGAATAATATACAGTAGTACAAAAGATGATAGTAATTCAGGATAATTCTCTTTTTTCAAAATAAACCCTGCCAGCACATCTCAGAGCTCTGCAGGTCAAAAAAAATAATAATAACTGTATGACTTTTTGTCAAAAAACAACAACAAAAACAAAAAAAAGTCATGTCCCTACCCTAAGGACAGAACAGAAAAGGATATAAAAGGAGATTTGATTTCTTTACAGGCTACACTTTGCAAAACGTGCATAAGACATAATTATTTGTCATAAAAGCATAAAGTTCTTTCTTTCTTTCTTTCTAAAATTTAGGAGCTCAGTGCTTCATTAAATGTCCCTCAGTGAGGGAAAATCATGTAGACTAGGTGATTTTCCAGTTTTCATGTCTTGTGTTTTAGCACTTTTAACAGCTCTTTGGCAAAGCTGGTGGTTCTAATTTTCTAGCTGCCAGATTCTGCATTTTGCTTCACCTATCTAGAGCAGTTTTTCATATTGTTCATATTGTTTTCATTGTTCTTAGTTCATGATTGGTCTCCTTAATTTCTATCATAGCTGATGCAATGCACCCCAATCATCCTAAAAGCATCCAAACTTACTTCTCTTCTCTGGTCTTTTCAAAGGATTTTTGCATAGCAAACATTTCTTTTACCTTTGTTTTTCTACATCAACTCCAGGTATGGTATACCAGTTATGCTTGTGTTAGAGCTTTGTTTGGCCACTCTAGTTGCAATAAAAGGCCAGCTCTCTCGACTCAAAAGCATTACATTTTCACTTCCCCATTACTCTCTAATTTAACAAGAGAATTTGGGACACAGTTGCCATTCATCATAATTTTGTTCGAAACTGTTCCATCTCACAATTTCAGAATAATGTTCCTCAATGTAAAATTGTGAAGACTGCAAATGTCTTATCATCTGCATGTACATAATATCACCAAAAGATTCCAAGAATCTGAAGAAATCTTGTAATCTTGCAAGGGACAAGGGTGAAAATCAATATTGGATGCCTGTGATCACTGGGCTTTCAGATGACACTTCATTAAAAACAGGCATGATTCTGCCATGGAAATCACTGTATGGGCTCAGGAACACTTCTAGAAATCACGGTCTGTGAACACAGTTTGCAATGCCATCCACAAATGCAGATGAAAGCTCCATCGTGCAAAGAAAAAGCCATATGTGAACATGATCTAGAAACATTGCCATCTTCTCTGGGCCACAGCTCATTCAAAATGGACTGAGGTAAAGTGAAAAATTGTTCTGTGGTCAGGCAAATTGAAATTGGAAATTGGAAAACATGGACACCACACCCGCCAGACTAAAGAAGAGAAGGATAATCTGATTTGCTGTCAGGGATCAAAAGCCTGCACCCCCATGATTCAACAGCTTGTAGAACCAACTTTAGCAGCAATAACTTGAAGTTATCATTTTCTGTATGACTTTATCAGTCTCTCACATCATTGTGCAGGAATTTTGGCCCACTCTTCTTTACAGCGTTGCTTTAGTTCATTGAGGTTTGCAGGCATTCCTTTATGCAAAGCTCTCTTAAGGCTCCGCCACAACGTTTCAGTCTGGTTGAGATCTAGACTTTAACCATTTGGGCCATTGCAGCATCTTGATTCTTTTCTTTTTCACCCATTCTGTTGTGGATTTTTTGCGTGCTTGGGATCATTGTCTTGTTGCATGACCCAATTTCAGCCAAGCTTTAGCTGTCAAACAGATGGTCTCACATTTGACTCTAGAATACTTTGGTATACAGAGGTGTTTATGATCGACTCAATGAGTGCAAGGTGCCTGTGGCTGTAAAACAAGCCAGAATCATCACCCCTCCTCTAGCAAGTAATGTAAAATTCATTACTTGCTTGATAGCTGTACTGACATGTTGTGTTTGTTTTTTGCCAAATGTGGCTATGTGCATTATGGCCAAAAATCTCCACTTTAGTCTTGTCTGTCCAATGGAAATTGTTCCAGAATTCTTGTGGTTTGTTCAGATGCAGCTTTGCAAAGCTAAACCGTGCTGCCATATTCTTTTTAGAGAAAAGAAGCTTTCTCCTAGTAATCCTTCCAAACAAGCCATACTTGTTCAGTCTTTTTCTAATTGTACTGTCATGAACTTCAACATTTAACATGCTAACTGAGTTTGAGATGTAGTTCTTTGGTTTTTTGCAGTTTCTCTGGGCATGGCCTAAGCTTAGGTTTAATTTGCTGGGAGGTCCACTCCTGGGAAGTTGTGGCATTGTGTTAATACACATCTGAATGCCCCAGACCAACAAACTGCCAAAACCTCTGCTTTTATAGAGGTGCTCAAACTTGCTGATGATCAATTAATTAAGTGCATATGACTTTTAGCTTATTAAAAGAGCCATGTGGACATGTTAGCAGGGTTAAAAATTGAATTTTCATCAGAGGTGTTCTTTAAAGAAGTTCTTACATGTGCTACTGATGAAAACATATCTAACTGAAACAGTGAGATAAATATTCAAACTCCGCACTAGTTAATTCATCAAGACAGATAATAGTAACGGTCTTGTTTTGTTGTATGAACATGTACTAGCTGTATTAGCATGGCTGAATTTTGTTTTACTTCAGCTGGCTGATGTGGAGTGATTTAAATTATTAAAAGTTATTTGGATTCAAAGAAATTATAACCTCGTGGTTGGAACTTCAATAATAACTACATCTTACCTGCAAAATTACTGTTTATTATTTAGCCAGTTAACTTTTACAGTTACAATATTTAAGAAATGTAAAATTCATTACTTTATCTTATGAAAACATTAACTAGTTTAAAGAACACAACAAAGCACTGATTACTACACAAGCTTACATTGAAACATGAGCAAAAGAAATATTGCTAAAGCCTGGAACAACAAGGTTTGCATCAGATGCTGGGGGACCAGGACATGCTGGTGAGAAGTAAACTACTAGAACAAGATGCACATGGATAAGTACTGTTAATACTGAATTTATTGAATAATATTACAACAACATGGCCAAAGAGAGAGGCTACAGCAACATTTGCAGGAACCTTAGATGAGCAGAAGACCAAAATCCACAACTAAAACGCAGCTGTTGCCTAGAGAAGAAGAAAGCTTCAATCACAACTGGAGCTGGAGAGGCTTCAATATGATAGGAACAATGATGAGATACTGAGCTGATCCCAATATAGGAACGCAGTGTTAAAAAAAAGGTAAATGACATCCAACCATCAGTCACGACAGCTGCATCCGCTCTACTTAGGATGGAAACTGTGGCCATATGAAACACACTCAAACCACAGATACAACTCCCCACCACACTAAAGAAGTCAAAGCCATCATGGAAACTAGTGCATTCACAAAGTATACGCCACTGTAGCAATAATCCTGGAGATAAAAGAGCAAGACTGCAACATGCAATACTCTTTTTGCACAATGACAAGAGGAAGGGATCTCTGTTGTGGGTTACAGTGTTACACCAAAACTTATACGAGTCAACCTCACATCTGGAGCACATAAGTGTTCTCATTATGTAAAAGATTTTTTCCAGACTTGGAAAACTGACCCTCTGGGAAACATAAAAATCCTAAAAATGGACTGTATTCTAGTTAGCACACCAGAGTAGTCTAATTTTTACATAAAATAAAGGTTTAAGATATAAGATTTATACTATGAGTTAATTCAGTTCTTTTCTTTCATCAGGTCTGTCTTACCCCCTCCAGGATACATGGATTTAACTCCACTGTCTCATCGTTTTGTTTTAAATCCCATCTAGTAGAGACCACTTCCACTGATTCGACCTGTAAACTAAAAATGTAGTGCCATTAACTAAGATTTATCACAATATAAGAAGTAGACAACAGCTGCAGGAAGCTCCTGCACCTGACTGAGGAATTGGCACACACACACACACACACACGTATAGAAAAAACAAAAACAAACAAACAAACAAAAAAAGCTGCTATTTTTACATTTCTTTATTTGTATGACCATCATCTCTTTCACCTTTTTAGATTAGAAGCACTTTATATTAACTTATATTGTAGTTAGTTACATACCTTATACAGTTCTTTCAGTCTTGCTACAAACCACCTTAAGAGCTATATAATTTAGGTCATATGATATCAAAATGTTCCTTAATGTTTTCTTATTATGTAATTCTGTCTGTAGTAAATAGGTACCTCAGTGACCAGGAAGAGTCCCAGCAAACAGCAGGCACAGCATACAGCTAGCAGAAGCAGCTCACGTCTATAGCCTTGATGTAGGGAAGGGAAAAGATCAACCAGTGATGTCATCAGACACTCCAGACCAACAAACTGTAAGGAACCAACTGGAACACAGAGAGTTTGTTCTTTATCCATTTTTTTCTTTCATTTCTCCATTTATATATACAGTACATTAAGGTTGATTAGTTCCTGACAATCCAATCCAAGCAGAATGATCATGAGGAAGAAACACACTGACCACACAGGGCATCATGGCTACAGCATGTGGGTAAACAATGAATGCCAATCCTGGGCCTACAAACAAATAATGAAAATAATAAAAGTAAATAGATACAGTACAGATGTAAATTATAGGACACAGACAGAAAATATTCTTATGTGTGGATACTACAGTATATTGTCTTATCGCATTTATCTCAGTTATGGACTAAGCAAAATAAAACTGAGGATGATGATAGTGTCATTATTTATAAAACAAAGTATTGTTCAAATAAAAATTTGATCTGATGGTGGTAAAAAGAATCACCAAAGAGATTTCGCACTGAGGGGTGGGAATGTGTGTGTTCAATTTCCAAACAATCTATCAAATTATTATGACATTTGACTCAAACCTCCATGGAGGAACTACAACTAGAGAAAATGTAATGACCAAATACATTGGGGTTCGTTATTTGCAGACTATGAATGTTGAAAAAAAAATGACACGACCAATAAAAAATCTAAACAAGCATTTAGTGATAAAGGAGAGGTCAATGGGTCCATGAGTTTGTGTACAAAATGTACATTTGTTTCTTGTTTTACCAACCACAGCAGTTTGACTTATATTGCAGGTGTTAATGTAGCTCTGACTGGTTGCCAAAATAATAGATATATCAACACATACCAGGGATTGCTTTGTGATTCCTAAAATCTAGGTCATAATTATTCACAGTTTACTTTAGTTGTAGGAAAAAGACTTTCAGACTTGCTCCTGAAAAAAGTGTCACTGCAAATGAAAGGAAGCATCCAAGAATTTTAAAAAATGGAATATATGTTTAACACAGGACAAAGTCTAGACCTCATGTTTTCTCCACCTTTGAGCAGCAACCGTAGACCATAAACATCCTCTTTTCCATTATCACATCATCAGAGGCATCCACACAGAACTCTCTAAAATCATCTTTTACATATATTGGGTTTTGCATCATTCATTTTGCTCTACAAATTCTATATATTATTAATATTACGAAGTGAAATATCTGTAAAATATATTGCTTAACTACAAAATAGAAGAGATTCTGCAACAGATCACATAAACAAGACAAAACATTTACAGGAACTTTACTTTAAAGCTCCTATTTTCCTATTCTTGCTTGTTATTGTATTTCAGTTGCTAAACGATTTGTACTATTTTTCATAACAATAAGTGTTTCCAACGGTATGGACTCTTTTACTGCATAGTCATATTGGTGTACTAGGATGTAATTGGCATTGTCTTGCTGAAATAAGCAATGCCATCCCTGAAAAAGACATGGTTGGTTAGCAACACAATTCTTCCACAGTCTGTATGTCATTCAGGATTAACAGTGCCTTCATGGTTGTGCTATTTACCCATTAAAATCTGGGTATACATAGATGCTGGCTTTTAATCTGTTCTGATAACAAGACAAATGATTTCTCTTCTCTTTACCCCAGTGTTTTCCAAAGTGTCAGTGTGGTTTTGTTGTTGTTCTTAATGTAAAAAACCCTGTGTTTTATGAAATGTTGTTGTGTTTATATTTTTTTTTATTTTTTAGAATATGTAAGCTAATGTTCTAATAAAATACTAAATTATTACATTGCCTTAGTTTGCATCCCGAATTCCATCACAGCTGTTGGAATATTTTTATTTTCATGGTAGTAGAAGTCTAAAGTAAAAAAAAAAAAAAGAAATTGTCATGGCAAGGTTATCTATGATCTGCCACTTTAGACAAATTATTACCACACGTAGACAAACTTTTAAATATGACTAATTACTAACCTAACAGACTAATCTACTAACAAACTGATAAATATGGTTACATGTCTCAACCCCCAGACACCTTCTCCAAAAGCCTGAAAGTTGGCAACCCTCGATGATTATCAGCAGATAATAATCAGCTTTTTCTTTAGCTTCTCTTTTGTCTTTCCTACTATCCACTGGTTAACAGTAATCAGACTCACCTTAACTAAGATGCTTCAAGTTTAAGCCAAAATATCAAAAAAGAAAAAAAATGGCAGACCAAGATATGAGCCCTGCCAGAAAGCTTCTTACATTGGAAAGAAAGAAAAGAAGCATCACAAGATCTTCACAAAGGGTGAAGAGTTTGTGCCCATGCAGATTGCCTGACTATTTGTACTACACCAGAAAGCTTCAAAGAATATTTATGAAACTGTAATTCTATTGCCCAGTAGTTGAACTGAAGTGAGTCAGTACATGTCTGATTCTACCACTTCAGAAATATCAACTCCTTGTTCATATGTCATGAAAACCAAAACAGATAAAGTGGCAAAGCCTGCCACAATGCTCGTGGCACTGTTCAGCAGACACAAGTAGAAAAAGTCCCTTCAAGCAAATGAATACATTTGCTGAAATGTTTAGACACAGGTGTTGTAGACGTGTTCAACTTAAAAGATAAGAGAAGAATTTAAACATGGCCGAATAAGTCCATATTTTTATCACAAGCCTACAAAATGTGTTGATTTTTAATACTTTTTTAAATTGATAAATAAATAAATCTAACATATAAGATAAATTCATATTTTAATATTCTGAAAAGGATCTTTATCAGTTATTTGACAGTTATCACTGCACTTACCTATAACAGTTGTTGTTGTAAGTGACGTTGTCTCTTCCCTGTCTTTCATCCTTTTGTGTTTCCTTGGGAAGACAGTCTCATCTCCTTGTTGTTTACCCCTGTCTCCCCAGTCATGTCCCCATGTTTGGGTGGTCTCTGTGTCTTGTCTCTGTGGTCATCTGGGTTCCCTGTTTAGTTCTGTCAAGTTAGTATGTCTAAGTTTGGGTCCCTGTGTTAGTTACTTCCTGTTTTACGTTGATAGGCCCCTGTCCCGTGTATTTCATGTTCATTGTTGCTTCCCCAGTCTCATTAGTTAGATTCTGTTCAGCCGTGTTCCTCACCTGTTACATGTTCCCTTGTCACCTTGTATATAAATTATCTCTGTCTGCCTTTGTCCTTTGTCGCGATCTCCCTGATGGTTCCCATACCCTTGAGCTGTGTGTCTTCCTAGTGTCCCATTTCCTCTTCGTGTAGTAAATTCCGAGTTCCTAGCATTCCTAGTATATTTGTATTCCTAATGTATTTGTATTCCTAGTGTATTTGCGTTCCTAGAGTTATCTTGAGTTTCAGCAATAAAGCTGTATTTCCAAGTGTTCCCCTGAGTTTGGAGTCCTGCATTTGGGTCCTTACCTGCATATCACGCATTACTAGATATGACAGCCTCATTAGGCAAGTTTTAATAACAGATTTTACAAAATTAACAAATACTAACACTAAGGAGAGTCCCTTAGTTTTCCAGATTAGTTTTCCAAGTTCACAAAATCATTTCAGTTTTTTTTTTTCAAAAGTCTAGTTTTTATTTTTATTTTAGTTAACTAAAATGCTTTTTCACATCTCGTTTAAGTTTTTAGTTTAGTTTTAGTTATCTATAATAACCTTGATTTAGCCTTCAGAAAACTGTCAATATAACTGAAAACAAGCCACTGATTTATACAGATTTTATACGGAATTACATACATTGTGCAACCCTCTAATAAAAATTCATTTGCTTTTTAATAACGGCTCTTTAGTTTATTGCTGATTCAGATATCTTGGCTTTATATATTTAGTTGTTGTTTTTGTTTGTTTTGCTGTCAGAACATGGATTTACAGTGAAAAAGGTTTTATTTTGAACATACTATATATTGCTAATACTACAGTTATAATAGTGACAAACACACATCTTACTCAGATGAAACCTTTGACGAGCTCAGCTGATATTTTACCCACATCTCTGTTTTTTAAAGTTTCTATTGACTCTGTTGGTCCCTCTGTGGTCTGTCTGATAAATTGCTCTTTGTCCCCAGCTATTTTAAACAGCTATAGGCCCATCTCAAAACTTCCTTTTATTGCTAAAGTATTTAAAAAGGTTCTTGGGACACAGTTAAGAAAAGTTTTGAAGACACACAATATTCTTGATAACTTTCAGTTAGGTTTCAGGAAGTTACATTCCACTGAAACAGCTCTCCTTAAAGTCTCAAAAGACCTTTTGATGGCTGCAGATAAGGGTGACTGTTCAGTCCTTGTTTTACTGGACTGATATCATTTATCAGATCTTGATCCAAAGGTTAAACCACATGATGGGATTTCTGGCCCTGTGTTGAATTGGTTCACTTCATATGTTGCTGCTAGAACGCGTTTGGTTTCGTTGGGCAATTTTTGGTCAGATGTTGCTGCTTTATCGTATGGCATTCCACAAGGATCTGGGTTAAGTCCTCTGCTGATAATGTGACCTCATAGGAGAATATACACTGAAAATAACAGTTTTTAAATAATTTTTTATCATCTGTTTGTCAACAACATTCAAGTATACCTCTCTTTTAAACCTTGCAAATCGAATAAGTTATCCATTTTGAATGACATGTAATCAAAGATTAGATGGCAAATAACTTTTTGCAACTTAACAGAGACATGACAGAGTTTCTAATCTTTGCTCCTGAGAGCATTACTCCCCAAATCAGACATTGATAAGGGGTCTTTTCAGTCCATAGTAAAAACTAACGTGCAGAACCTTGGGATAATTTTTGATCAATCTTTGACATTTAATGCTCACATCAAGTGTCTGACCCGCTGTTGTTTTTACCATTTAAAAAATATTGATAAACTCAGGACCATTGTCTCAAAAAGTGAATTGGAGATGCTTGTCCATGCCGTCATCTGCTCTCACTTGGAGAATTGTAATGTAGTGTTTTCTTGTCTGACCAAAGCATCTATTGATCATCTCCAATTGCTCCAAAATGTTGCATCAAGGCTTTTAAATCACTCTCATAAATCTTGACATATCACCCCACTGTTAAAGCTTTTACACTCACTTCCTGTCAGGTTTAGATTTCTGTTTAAAATCTTGGTTCTTACTTTTATGGCCTTGTGGGGTGAGACCCCCACCTACACTGTGAAACTGATTCACCCCTTTTCTCCAAGCCGGGTTCTCAGGTCCTCAGATAGAGTCCTTCTTGTGATTTCGCGTACCAGTCTGAAAACTAAAGGGGATTCTGCCTTTCATAGCTCCAGAACTATGGAACAGCTTACCACTGTCTTTTGGCACCCTTGACCCTGTTGCATCCTTTAAAAAGCAGCTTAAAACTAATCTGTTCAGACAAGTGTTTGGATAGTGTTTGTGTTGTTTTGCTTGGTTCATGTGTGTCCACTTTGCTTTTGGCATGGGCTGGTTTTTATTATTTACTTACCTCTGTAAAGCACTTTGTGACTGTTCTTTGGCTCGAAAAGCACAATAAAAAATAAACTTTACTTAATTTACTTACATGTGGTGGATTAGTTTGGATGAGCTAACAGAAACTGAAGTGTGAGTGAAGAAAAAAGTTTGTCTTTCATCTGCAGTTACTAATTACACTATTAACAGTATCTTGTCTAAAAGACTTGGATCTTGATACGAATTTTATTTGGGCAAAAAAGTTTGTTTGTTTGTTTTTTTTTAAAGGGAAACATTTTTAAAAATGTTCACTTTTTAAATAGCTAACCTTTCCTACCGACTTGATACCCTTCCAAACACAAACGTAGCAGTTTACTCAGGATGAGACACAGGAACAGTTCCCACTGCAAGCTGCCAACTTTGTCAATACCACCAGAGACCTTTAAAACCTGAGGCCTGGTCAAATGAAGGAAGCAATGATGTGGGTGAGAGAGAGACCAAAAATGAATGACAGCTTAAAGGGAAGGACACTGGGAAATTGGGAGGGAAGGAAACTGAGTGCTAGGATGACAGGGTGGATGATTGACAGGGGTGAAAAAAATAAGAGGCAGACTAAACAAAAAAGTCGAGGGGTAGAAGAAAGCATCCGAAAGGCTGTGAAAGGGAGAGAGAGAGAGCGCGAGAAAGGGAAGGGAGGGGAGTGAAAGAAGAAAAAAAAAATGCATTCCGTTAAGCTTGTGTGAGTTGACTACATGCTTACTACCAGAACTCCACAACGGGAAGAGTGGTGTTCAGTCTGGATGTCATGCTCAGATTCCAAGCAGGAGTCTAGTATAAGGAAATAAAACATGCTCATTTACAGTATCAAAGCTGTAGCCTTCAAATTGTAATATTATGCAAACCATTACGGTACACACTAAGCAATGCATACAATCTAACAAAAAAAAAAATATTACGGGGAAATTGGTAATCACATCCTTATTAGAAACACTACTACCTATGAAAAGTACCTGTGTTCCAATAGTGCCCACATGTGGCCCAAAGCAAATCCACACTAAAGGATTTGAATAGGTAAAAAAAACGCCCATGCGAGTACTGTAATATAAGATGTTGCACTGAATGCGATGATTAAGTGACTGGAATAGCCCATGCCTGAGAATTAAAAAAAAAAAAAAAAAATTGAAAATATTCTGTTCTTGCATAGCACTTGTGCTTCTTACATTTAAAAATGCTGCTTGTAGTAATCTTTTTCAGATGGAGCTGACCTGTGGCTCAGCATAAATAATTTGTCAGTCTTCCCCCACTACTCTGCTAACGTCCCCTCTGGCCCTCAGCCTCAAGACTGTTTGTTGTTGGATCGCGACCATTTTTGGACAGGGAGGAGGTCTCGGCAGTGTTTCTTAGGAATTAAATCCGGCAGACAGTTGATAGATATATGGACGCACTGAATATGTATAAGGTATGACTGACATTTCGGAGAAAATTGGGGGAAAGCCATTTTAACTTCGAAGAGCGGACAAATCATTCTCCAGCAAGTAATTCCCCCCTGGCTAGTGTACTGTCCCAAGGAAGTCTCAAGGAAAAATAGGGGGATCCCGCACGTAAATATGAAAAGATGTATGGGACGGGCTACAGCTCCGCCTTCAGTCATCCGACACTGACAGCAAAACTAGGTCTGGGGTATGATGAACTTCATTTCGACACATGATTTATTCATTTTGGCATGGGTTACCCTGCACTGAAAAATCAACAGTCTTTGAGAGATTATGATGTATGTTCACTTAAGGTAAAAGCAGAAAAAAACAAAACACTTGTGTTCACGCTTTACTTGAATCTTGAACTTAGAAAACACTTCTTAAACTGTTTTGGCTCAAAAATGAATTTGCAGACCTTGATGCAGACAGATATTTGTGACTACAGTATATATAAGCTGAAGATTCCATGAACATTTATCATAATAGTCTGTTTTAGTAGTGAAAGTCTTGTTTGTCTGTATAAGAACCTCGGAGTTCATCCACTGCATGGTTCTGGCAATTCTGTACAATTCTGAGGTCGACCTTTAGGTGGCACCATTTATCACAATATTTTTAGTGTCCATACAGCTCACTATAACACACGTTAACATTCAAGCATATATTAAGAGTTGAGGGTTGTTTTTTAAGTAACCCCAACTGACATATTTACAGATCTAGCTATATTTTATTTTTTTAGATTAACCCTGAAATGTGTTAAAACCATCAAGTTCTGGATGTTGTGGGGTTTGACTGACCTTCTAACAAGACAACTGAATAACTTGCTTTGTTTTTTAGATCTTTGCGTGGTTCAAATGTTGTTGTTTATGTCTGTTGCAAAATTGTGATAATCTGTAATTTAATATGCAAATGTGACATAATGCTGACCTAGCCCTCAGAAAATAGATGATGGGCTCATACGTCAATGGCTGGTCAATGCCAGAAATCAGTCAATCAGTTAATATACAGCTGGCCTAATCATTATTCAAGACCTTGTAAATGAGGAGAAGGATTTTAAATTAAGTTCTGGATTTAGCACGTAGCCAGTGAAGAGAAGCTCTCTCTTTCTGGTCCCTGTCAGTACTCTCACTGCAGCATTCTTTACTGGAACAGAACAGGAACTTTTAGAACAAGCTGATATTAATGGATTACAATAGTCCAGACTAGAAGTAATAAATGCATGAACTAGTTTTTCAGCATCACTTTGAGACAGGATGTTTCTAATTTTAGTGATATTGTGCAAATACAAGAAAGCAGTCCTACATATTTGTTTAATATGCACATTGAAGGACATATCCTAGTCAAAAATGACTCCAAGATTCCTCACAGTGTTACTGGAGGCCAAGTTAATGCCATCCAGAGTAAGTATCTGGTTAGACACCATGTTTCTAAGATTTTTAGGGCCGAGTACAATAACCTCAGTTTCATCTGAATTTAGAAGCAGGAAATTAAAGGTCATCCAGGTCTTTATGTCTTTAAGACATTCCTGCAGTTTAACCAATTGGTGTGTGTGATCTGGCTTCATGGATAGATAAAGCTGGGTATCATCTGCATAGCAATGAAAATATATG
>VUQS01038363.1:0-11175 GCA_015108495.1 Heterochromis multidens | reverse complement strand
AGTCAGAAAAAAAACAAAAAAAAAAAAAAAAGAATAATAAACAAAATAAAAGCAAAACATCCGGGTAAACTTGAGCCGAGCTTATTTTACACTGATGGAAATCCTGATTTATTCCATCCAGTACAGTGAGATTGGGTTCAGTTTAGTATAATCTGATTCCACCTTTAATTCACTGCCATGTATTCCTACTTTCTCTGCTACACTCTTAATCTATCCAGTGTAATCCAGTTCCAAATAATCCACTAATTCAGTATAATCAGTTTGAGACGCACATGATCCAGTTCAGTTCATTATAATCCCATTCAGTCCAGTGTGATCTAGTCCAGAACAGCTCTGTTCATATGGTGAGCAAATGTGTTTTTAGCCACAGTGGGAGACCTGATATGACTGACCAGTCTCTCTTTTTGTCTGCTTGAATGAAGTTATGATTGACCCGATTGAGTAGACAGATGGAGGAAGGTGTGTGTGTCTGCATGTGTCCGTCTGCACCAGCAGTATAGCTTCCTCTTGGTTTGTGGTCTTGGCCAGACTACTTTGATACACACACACACACACACACACACACACACACACACACACACACACACACACTCATGTTTCCGACACTTCAGAGGATATTTTACTGACTCACACTTAATTTCCTGGAGACGTACTGTAACCCTGAGTACATCAATACTCTACACCAAGTATTCATACTAAAAGTTAATGATAAATTTAAAAAAATATACAGAATTGATTTTTTTTTTTGTTTTTCTGTCCACAAAAGGAAAGTGCATCCCCTCAGTGTGAAACTGTGATTTATGTTGACACCATCCCTTAAAACAAGAATAAACATATACTTTTGTTATCTACACAACTCTGTGTATGTGTGTATGTACAGGATATTCAATAAATGACCTGTTGTATGACGTGCATATGTGTGTGTGTGTGTGTGTGTGTGTGTGTGAGACAAATACTAAAAAAGCTAATCCTTGTTGGCTGGGTGCACCTTAGAGTCGCTGAACCACATTAATGACTGCAGTCTGCTCCTGATGCTTAAGTGTTTGGGAGCATTCCAATGTTGTCAAATTTGTTTTTCAGTCTGTTAGTTCAGGACAAGGTTGTGGTTTATACAGAGACACAAAATGACAACAAGAGAGAGAAACACAAGAGACAGAGAAAGGTGAAAAGACTTGGGCGGTTGGTTTGGTTCGATGACCTAAGCTTCCCTCTCTCGCTTGTCTCTGGGGCTCTTGCAGCTGCTCTCAGCTGTCCCGTGGTAATGATGTCAACAAGCAGCTGCAGCTCAGTGATGACACTGACAACCCACCCATCCCCCACTGACCAAACAAGACATACTGTACATACCCAGTAATAATAATGCAGTAGTTTTTGTTTGTTCTGAGCAATTCTGAGCAAAGTTTACCAACATACTGCATTAATTTCATTTACAGCTCAAACCAGAATGGTCAATCTGTATTACTCATGCCAACAGATGGCAATAAAACACTTACCTATACCTTTACTTCAAGTAGATATCTCTGGCACCGCAAAGTTGTAACTGCCGTGAACTTTGGCTGACAGGTTGTGCTTTTTGCACAACACAATTGGCTCATATGATTCACCTGTTACAAAGAAGGTGACTGGCTCGTTGGGGTGAGGGGCCATGTTTGACCTTACATTATTATGTCTACTACAGTTCATCAGTAGATAAGGTACAAGATAAGGTACATTTTAGTCCGTTACATAAAGATCACTGGCTTGAATCTGGCAGGAGACAGAAAACCAGCCTAACACCAGTCTCAAGTCTAGATAAAAGGGAGGGTTGCATCAGGAAGGGGATCCGGTGTGAAATTCTTGCCAAATCAACTATGTGGATCCATCCACTTTGGCAACCCATTGGGAAATAAGGGAACAGCCAAAAGTATCTTCACATAGTATAAATTCCAGCTACAAGTTATTATTTTTTTTAATATTGGCTTGTGACTAACATGAAAATCAGCTGGGGCAAAAATATCCAATGACCTGAGCTATATTTACAAAGTCGATCATATGAATATAATAAATCCAAAATACATTCAGACTTGCATGTGAAATTATTGTCAGTATTTCAGCTAGTGCACAAATAGAGAAACGTGCTGTTGTGGTCAAGAACAAGCTACTGTTTGTAGGAGATAAAATGGTGGTTTTTAGTCAGAGGAGGGTTTACTGTAACCTTTAGGTGGGAGGATAGTGAGGATATGTGTGTGTTTTTATTGTACGGATTTCTTTGGATTTAGTGTTTTAGGATTCACCCCTGTCACCAAGCTGATTGGAATCGCACCCTCCGACCATCTGCCTGTCCATCTGACACAACAGCCTGCTTCTTCCCTTCCCCTATCCTTTTTTATCACTTGTGTATTCCATCCTACTTTCTCCTCATGAAATCTTCACCCTTTGTTGCTCCTGCTGTTTTCTTTTTTCTGTTGGATGTCCTCACACTGTCCTACAATTGAAATGTTGTATATTAGGGTGTAATTTTCATTTCATATCAGATGATCTTATTCTTGGTTTCCCACAGAGAAGAAAAACAGCATTTTCTCATTAGCTCATTTTTGGCCATTACTGAGGCAATGGAGGTTGAAAGAGGCCCTGAACCCATATACAGTACACTCTTTCCTTGGGTGAAATGTTTGAGGAGATAAACCCTATGCCTATATTAGTGCTCTTCTAATGCTGCCTTTTATCATTATTAAACAAGTTTTTCAGCCAGGCTTTTTCCCAGATGACTGAATTTGTTGGTATCTTTAGCAAATGACAGACCAAAAAGTTGACATTTCCCAACAAAAATCAACTTTTAAATCTGTTAATCTGACAACAAAACCTATATTTGTTTGCATATTGTCTATATTAAAGTTGATTACAATCTCCCAAAGGGTACAATTTTCAACTTTAATCTGCCTGTAATGTAAAGTGTTAGTCAGTGTTCCAGTGTTATTGTGAATCTGTTGGTAAGATGTGCATGTGTGTCGTTTCTACTCACTGCTCTGTATTCATAAACTCATGGCCATAACTGTACTATTCACGCACATATGACCCGTGAAGGATTCAGAAGTAACATGACAGCGCCAGTAATCCACTATCACTACTTTAATTCTCTTGTCCCTTTATCATTCATGAATGCTTCTTATCTAGTTCCTTTTAATTTTTTTTTTTATAACTAATCAAGTTCCTTTATTATAAACTCATATCACATTTTTATTCATGGACCGTGACTCTTATCTAGCTCCCAGTCTAGTTGGTTGCTTCCAAGAAAATTGAAAGAAAGTAAGTATATCACAGATCTGCACCCTTCAGCCCCCCAAGGCTTGAGCCCTGCTATAATGTTTCTTCATGTGTGCCACGTTTGTCTTACAAAGCAATCTACAGTGCAATGATAAACTGTAAAATTTGAAAATAGTTACACAATAACCTTTAACTAATTACAAATATGGTACACTTGTCGCCATTATTATCATAAATTTTTAAAAATCTCTACTTCAAAATACACCAAACAATGCATTTTGCGTGCCATTACACCCCTTATATGCAGTATGATTTTCTTTGTGATGGAGGGGTTGTGTATTGCTGACCTGTTACAGAGTGGCTGACAGCTGCACGCTTGACTGCAAGACTCAGTGGCTCCATGACAGAGAGAGAGAGAGATAGTCGCAGGCAGAGAAACAGAGAGAGAGAGGGAGAATGGGTGAAAAAGTACCAGAGGATCAGATTTCTTTCTGTCTCCATCAGTGAAGCGTTATCTGACCCACTATGGCCTTACATCTGTCCTATTTGCTATTTCTCCCTCCCTCTCTCTCCCCAGTAGGTGTCTTCCCTCCATCCCTCTAATCTGGCCCACTTCCCAATCACACTCCCCTACAGCACGTGTGCCTATGTAAGAGGGATCACTCCTGAGTAAGATGTTTGCCAAAATAAAGGCTTAATCTCCTTTAAAAAGAATTATAACCTCGCCTGATACTCTCTCTCCCCCCTCTCTCTTCTCTCACTGACACAGAGTTAATCTGCTTCTTATCATCACCAAATCCATCTATTTGGGAGGAATTAATCCACTATTCATTGGGGCAATTTCAACAGGGGTGGACAAAACAATGAACATCTTAAAGAATATTGTGAATCTTCACAAAGCGTGTTTATTTTTAGGCCTGTTGGAATGGATTGAAATATATTGTAAAACTGTATGTTCAACATAATTTCACCCACCCCACCCATATCTCCTGGCTGAAAATCCACAGAGATCAAACAGATGTGTTTGTCTGACATTTAGGTAGGCTTGGATGACAAATGTCTGCATATGTCTGTCTGTCTGCGTGTATCTAAGAGCTTACAAAGGTTTAACCCTTGTCTGTAACACCTTCATCATCTGATTACTACATTTTAGTTTGTCTTCAGTCTGCTCAGTGGTTTTAGTGTTATTCATATCAGACAGTAAAAGCAACATTTATTTACGTGAAGGTAAAATATATTGCATAAAATACAAATTACCAAGAAATAAATACATAAAAATTTATGTAAAGCAACATCTATTAATGTAATTTAAAAATTCATGAGTTGAAGGAAGTAAGTCATACTTGTTCTTGTTTTTTATGTTATCCCTGTGAAACCAAAATCCCATGTTACCCCTTTTTCTCTCCTACATGAAGCCAATGCAAAGAAAGACTACATCCAGCACCCCTTCTTTCAAAAAAAGAAAAAAGAAACACAAATATTCTAAATATTTGATGATCAATATATATAATTCAAACCCTATGTAATGAATTATGCATTGTCTGGTGGGATTTCAGGAATATTTGTCTCCATTACTGATAGCGCTCTCTCCCATCTCTAGCCACTGATACTCTGTACTGCACATGTGTATATGGAGGAAAAAAATAACCCACAGATACAGACAGAATATATGAATTTAAGTTCTCAGTAGTCATCTCAAAAGAATTGCTTACGACTCCCAAGAGGAATTATGTGTACTCTGCTTATTAATTATAAATAATATGCAATGTGTACAGGCACTTCTAATTACCAGTTTTCTGTTAGTTTCATTTCCAAAACCAAAAATCTTTAAATTGTCTAATTTAGAATTTTAATTTTATATCTTCAAAAGACCAGAAAACTAACAAATTATTCAATGAGATGATGATAGTACTAAGAGTAAATAAAAAATATCAGACTTTTGTTTTACTTCTGGGTAAAAATGGTTGAAGGGTTCTTTGCAGCAGTTAATGTGGGATTTGGCAGGTGGGGGAACCCCAAGTTCTTGTGTGGGAATTTACTTAGAAATAGATGACATAATTTCTGTTGTGATCTCTGGTAGATTTTTTGCTTTGCTGCTGCTGGTTCTGAAGTTGTCTCCTGCTTTTTGTGATTTTAGCCAACATAATAGGCTCATGTTACATGAGCCGTTATGGCTGTTTTCTAAACCCTAGCCAATATATATGTGGAATTTGGTAAATCTAAAGAACATCACTGATAATACCTTCTAGAAGCAAACTCTGTTGCTCAGCAGCCATGCTGAAACACATATTAGCAGTTATATTTGCAATTTTTTGCAGCACTTTCTAAAGTAACTTTCATTTCAAAGGTCAGTGGAACATAAAAACTTAATAACCAGAATATTCAGTCAAATCAGAATAAAAAATGCCTAGACGTTTGCTGATTTTTCACACAAATTAGGTTTTAAAATCTTTCTCCACTGGAAGTTATACTTCTACCACCATCTTTGCTGTAAAAATTTCTTATAAATTTCAGGTCAGAGTTCTTTGAGTGTCTCTCACTTACAAAGTCTATGCTCCTACCCGGGACCTAACCAAGTAGTGACCAAAGTCTGCCCTCCACCAATGCAACATAGTTCACCAGTGTACACTGTACCATAACACAGCAAGCCACCCACTTTAGCCTGCACTAAATGTCCAAAATAAACTTTGAGTAATGTGAAATTGCTACCTTTTAATTTGTTTTCAAAAACATTTTAGAATATGAAATATCCAGATCACCAACACAACATGCACATTATGATTAAAAAATCTAAAATGACTTAGGACCATACATGTAATTACATGTGCATTTCCAGACTATATACTGTGACTTTCATGCTAAAGGTGAAAGTGGAAATTGGACTTCTGCACGTGTGTAAAATTTTGTGTTGATTGAGATTCTTATAAGAGGACAATGCATACGCATAGCTGTATAGTTGCGAAACAAAAAGAATTTGCATGCTTTTATGCTTTTTCTTTTTAGCTGATCTTTTGCGCATATACACAGTTTTAATTGTAAATCTACACAGAGTTTTATGCATCTGGCCCCAGTTTCAGTTTTGTCCTGCTTTAAATGCTGTGAGTGACATCAAAAATGACAAAAAGAATATTTATCATTATGCTTTGTGCCTTTTTTCTACCCAATGCAGTAAAGATTTGTTTAAGGGGACTGATTATTAAATGGTTAAATAGAGTGTACCCATAGCCTATGAAAAAAAATAACCTGTAGAGATCTCACTGTCTAACTCACTGAGGCTGATAAAGCTGGGAAAACGCTGTCCAGTCAGCTCAGTCAAGCAGTTGAACACTGAGGATTGAATAAGCTGAACAGCTGAGGAGAGAAGTGTGCGTGTACACACACACACAAACATATACACACTGACATGGACAGTCTGCTGATGGTTAAGGGTTATTATCAGGTCAGGATGAGTCAGGAAAAGGTCGGGGAAGATGCCATATTTGTGTTATGCCAGATTTTCTGAGCAGACAGTGTGTGCATTTGTGTGTGCTTAAATTCCTTGGATTTGTGTCTTCCTGCCAGTGTCAGTTAGTATACATTACATCACTATATATTAGATATATCTGTGAGTATTGCCAGTGTTTTTGCTGTGTGTGTGTATTTGTGTGGATGTGGCCCCATGCAGGCTAGTGGCCCACCCACATAATGCGCCACCTGATCCAGCCCACCCTCACCCCCAAAGTCATTACACGCTGCTACCCAATCCCTCCGCGTCTCCTAGCAAGCTCACTGCTGTCTCAGAGCAGCACACAGACACAAACCATACACACAAATCCCACACACACACACACACGTTTCTGTGGATAGTCTCAATTATCTCAAGAACCAATGGAAAACTAGTGTAGGATTGTAATGGATGGTGCAGTGAGATTTTTGTCTTTTCTAAAATCACATTATTTATGATTTTTATTTTCATGAAGACTCGTGCCTTATTCAAGAACTGGGGATAGATACCGCACAAGCAGATATGTGAACTGAGTATTACAGCTGATCACACCATTAAGCTGGACTGCTTACATTCTAGTCTGGCCAGGTTGATGCTGATAATGAGGAGGAAAGACAAACCATCCATCCATCTATTTTTTTTAACCACTTATCCAGATTAGGGTTGTGGGGAGGCTGGAGCATATCCTAGCTGTGGAAATACAAGCCATTATATATAATGTATAAAGTATAGCCATTGTGTTTGGTCTCATAATGACCTGTCAGCACCTCACAGTGGAAGAAATAATTTCAGAAACAGTGCTAAAACAACTGGTAAAGAGCAGTGTGCCATGTGCAGAAATTGCAGTAAAGTGCAGTTAATCAGGTATCATAAACAGGGCTACAAGCTCCCCTCAATCTAAATGTTCTCTCTGTGCAACGTAGTCTTTGTTGCATACATCTTTCTTTTTGCATAATTTCAGGACTTGAAATGTTTCCTTACCTTTTTTTGTGGGAATTTTAGCTAAAATGATCAAAAAATAAAAATGGCATGGATGTCTGTTTTTTTCTTTAGACACAAAAACTCAGGCATTAAAAACCCAAGTGCATATTGTCATTCTGCGCAGTCAGTCAACATGGGCTGCTTTCTCACTGTTAAGACTAAACAAATATGTGTAGGTAGGTTTTTGTGGGGTTTCATAATGTCACGGTCTGCTTTGAGTGTAAAAAGAGGAGCTAAATAGCCTCTTCTTGTCTTGTGTCTAACAGCACAGCACACTTCATTAGCTGCTTGTCATTTCATCTGATCTGAGAAACAGAAACAAATACTGATTAGACTACGGTGTCTCCTATGACAGGATATAATTATTAGAGTAATTTGATATGGATTGAAGTGAACTGTGTCAGAAGACTCGATAACAAGTTGTACTTCTTCTCTTCACTTGCATTTGCTTAAATCCTGACTTCTGCAACAGAACTGGCAAATACATCTTTGAGAGCCTGATTTTTTTCCTGTGTTTATAAATGAGCTCTCAGATGTATAATGTGGGGTTTACATTAAGGTTCATTAATTCAGCTTTTGCACTGCATTTTCTATAGATCACTTGGCAATCAGATTTCATTTTAGAAACCTTACTCTTTCATCCCCCCAAGGAAGCATTTTCTGTAGATAATGTAAAAGCCATTTTTCCCTTTTACTGTTCACTGTCATCTTCTGTAGAGCTCCCCCTTCACTTGGCTCCCAAGAGAGGACGGTCCCTGACACACATATATAGACACACCCACACACAGCTCTGAATAGACGTCAAACTAAATGCATAAATGTTAATATGGCAAAGAGAGAATTGAAGTCTCAGTTGCAAGAGATGCTGAAAGATGAGAAGGGTATTGCGAGAGTTGTGTGTTCAAATACATCCAGTCATGTGAGACAATGTTTGAATTAAACATACAGAAATAAGAACAAAGAAGGTATCCTATTCAATTTTTGGCAGTTTATCTCTTAGTTTTCTATTTACTATTTTCAAAATGAACTCAATTCAGTTCAGCCACTTTATATTTCAGGCCCCAAAAAATGCCCCCCTCACATTTAAAGGTCAGTCTCCGCCCCTTGTTAAATGTAAGCACTCCAATCAGAGCCATTCATGTTGCATGATTAATGAAACCTACATAGGTCATGACCTTTTTTAAGTAACTGCAGCAATAAAAGCAGTGTGTTTGTGTGTGTGTGAGTGATGCATAGGTGTTAAAGCCAGGGAGGCGGCAGCCTATGACTTGATATATGAAGAATAATGGCTGGAGGGGCACTCACCTTTCTTGTGCATCAAGATAGATATGTGTGTGTGTGTGTGTGTGTGTGTGTGTGTGTGTGGGTGGGTGGGTGAGTGAGTGTGTGTGTGTGTGTGAGAGAGAGAAAGAGAATTTTTTTCCCCTAGAAATTTGGGTTTGTGTGTGTAACAAATGAGAGCAAATGGGACAGATGAGAGCTGAAGATGTCATTCAGTCAGCAGCAAGGCTATGCAAACCACTTTGTCACACATCTTTCTCACTTTCACACATGCACACACAGAGCAAGCATGAACCAACACCATCATTAGCATTTCAAAGTAACAAGGTGCAAGGAGGCACAAAATTATGCATTTTGTGCACTTTGAAATGTAGATTTGCATAAAGACTGGAAAAATACTGTTTACCTTTCCACAAGAGAGAATATGTAGAAATGGTCCTTATCATTGAGACTGTATCATCAATGTCATCTCACTCACTCAGTCATTCCCTCACTCACACCGAAGTAAAACCGACTGTGTTTATGCTATTTTGGTGTTAGTAATGTTGTGTTTTGGTGATGATTTTTGTTGTTTAGCTGCATTTCTTGACAGTATATTTTTCACTTTTATGTGGCTTTTGGATGAAAAACAAAACTTTCACATAAGATTTTACCATCACAAACACTAGTGGCTTTTTACCTCTCACAACACAATGCAAAAGAAAAACCAGTAAGCCCATCTGCTTTCATTTATATTTGTCATACCCATTATCTTCCCAAGTGCTTTTCAAATGTAAGATGGGTAGGTTCAAAGTAAGTGAAAAATATATAGAATGGAAGACAGTGTCGGTCAACTTTGGCTAAAATGTGGGGAATGGATGGAATGGTGGGCAGCTAGGATAGATTCTAGTCCCCCTGTCATCCTAGTTGGATAAATTGCAAAGATGGATGGATAGATATTGGATGTTGCAAAGTTCTTATGTGATCCAAAATTGCAGTTTAAATGTTATTTTTATTTTTTTATTTTTAATAAAATTAATAGAATTTCAGTATAGTATATAGTGTTATTGGCATCTCTTCAAAATGTCCATCTATTCTAATGTGAAAATTTTCTGACACTCCATTATGTTTGAGTATTATGAGTGTTTGAGTTTTTATCAGTTCCCAGGTCCAAATGTTCCTTCACTTTACAAACAAGTGCTGAGACAGCACTCTTTCAACTCCATTTAAGTTATCGTAAATGGACTGGTACTTATATAGTGCTTTTCTATTCTATTTGAGCACTCAGAGTGCGTTCTTACTACAAACCTCTTTCACAAAAGCACTTTTTCCTATGCCTAATTGCTTTTAACCTAACATTCACACTCCAGTATCTTGCCCAAGGACATTTCAACATGTAGACTAGAGGAGCTGGGGATCAAACACCAACTATCTGGTTGGTAGACAACCTGCTCTACCTCCTGAGCCACAACCACAGTGAAGTTTTTCTCTCCTGTGTTATAATCAGACATTGATGGAAAAAGAGAAAAAAAGGTTTACCTGGATTTGTGAGAGTTACAGTTGTGCTCATAAGTTTACATACCCTGGCAGATTTTTTTGGTATATTTTTCAGAGAATATGAATAATAATAAAAAAAAACCTTTTCTTTCACTCATGGTTAGTGGTTGGATGAAGCCATTTATTATCAAACAATTGTTTTTGCCCTTTTTAAATCATAATGACAACAGAAACTATCCAAATGACCCTGATCTAAAGTTTACGTACCCTAGTTCTTAATACAGTGTATTGCCTCCTTTAAACATCAATGACAGCTTGAAGTCTTTTGTGGTAGTTGTGGATGAGGCACTTTATTTTCTCAGATGGTAAAGCTGCCCATTCTTCTTGGCAAAATGCCTCCAGCTCCTCTAAATTCTTGGGCTGTCTTGCATGAACTGCACGTTTGAGATCTCCCCAAAGTGGCTCAATGATATTGAGGTCAGGAGACTGAGATGGGCACTCCAGAACCTTTACTTTTTTCTGCTGTAGCCAATGAAAGGTTGACTTGGCCTTGAGTTTTGGATCATTGTCATGTTGGAATGTCAGAGTGCGTCCCACGTGCAGCTTCCAGGCTGATGAGTGCAAATTCTCCTCCAGTATTTTCTGATAACCTGCTGTATTCATCTTGCCATCAATTTTGACCAAGTTCCCTGTGCCTGTGTAGCTCACAC
>VUQS01038359.1:0-14997 GCA_015108495.1 Heterochromis multidens | reverse complement strand
TAATAATTATTTAACTGTAATCAAAATATACATGAGTTCTTGATACATCCATCCATTTTCTTCTGCTTATCCGGGGCCGGGTCGCGGGGGCAGCAGCCTAAGCAGAGAAGCCCAAACCTCCTTCACCCCGGCCACCTCCTCCAGCTTATCCGGGGGAACACCGAGGCGTTCCCAGGCCAGCCGAGAGATATAATCTCTCCAGCATGTCCTGGGTCTGCCCCGGGGCCTCCTCCCGGTGGGACATGCCTGGAACACCTCCCCCAGAAGGCGCCCTGGAGGCATCCTCGTAAGATGCCCGAACCACCTCATCAGGCTCCTTTCGATGTGGAGGAGTAGCGGCTCTACTCTGGGCCCCTCCCGGATGGCTGAGCTCCTCACCCTATCTCTAAGGGAGAGGCCAGCCACCCTTTGGAGAAAGCTCATTTCCACCTCTTGTATCCGCAATCTCGTTCTTTCGGTCACTACCCAGAGCTCGTGACCATAGGTGAGGGTAGGGACGTAGATCGACCGGTAAATCGAGAGCTTCGCTTTTACGCTCAGCTCACTCTTCACCACGACGGACCGGTACAGCGTCCACATCACTGCAGCCACAGCCCCGATCCGTCTGTATCAAGTTATTAGGGATAAAAAATAAATCTAGGAAGTGCAAAATTTCGACCCACCATTATTTACTTTCGGGGCATGTAACTCAGAAAATTTTCATAGTATGAGTATGAGTATAGTATTTAGCTTCATTAAATATCCTAAAGTTATTGTACTACAAACCTAGCTGATTCTGAGGGGGTCAGGTAGGAATGTTTTTCATATTTGATTAATTACATATGGAATGACCCTGTAACTTGATGACACATCAGTTGCACTCCTCCTCCTGCCGTGGACTGTTATGAGGAGATACTTTCCAAAAACAGTAACAAGACAAAACTTTGCTTCATGTCTGGCGTGAACACACCATAAAATTCACAGAGTAAGACTGGACACCGCTCACAAAATCAGGTAAAACCTACAATTATAACATGCATTAATGAACTCCAAGCACTTATTCTTGCAAAGCAGAGATTAAAACAGCGTAAATCTGCTGGATTAATCTGTCAGACATGTCCCTCCTCTTTAATGAATGTGATACAAGTTGTTCTTGGTTTGGTTCAAACACTGGCATGCCCAAATTGTTCCACCATCACTCATCAGAAGCTGCTTGAACTGGCAGCAAAAAAACAATCCAGTGCAAATTGGGTGAAAAGTCTTATCTATCCAGCCCATTTAGCAAACAAATCCGTGGTGGTTTCTGTGCCTCGGGCATCCTGTAAGAAACACTGCTGTGTACTCCCGCACTCAGAGTCCAATCATAACAACAATGAAGTCACATTTTCCACACAGACCTACTGTTTGTTTGCAAAACAATTTGGAGGCATGTCTGCTGCAGGAGACAGAACCGAAGATTCAGACAATAATGAGAAAGTTTAGATGACACGCAAAAAAGCTGGATTTAATCCCAGGTGCAGTGGTCAGTGCAGCCAAACAAAAATTCTGTTAATGGAAGCAGAGCTACAGATATCTCTCTGTGAAATAAAAGTACTAATGCGCAGACAAAATGTACTTTCACTTGACTAGTATTATTTGTATAGCAAATAAAACTAGTCCTATATCCTTTGGCGCTTCTTCTCTTCACTCATGTGTGGCACAGACATGTATGGTTAATTTAAGTTGTTATTCTGAATATCTTCATTATACCACTGTATATGGTCAGATGACAAAAACTTTGTTATTTATAAACAATTAACAACAGAATGATATATACAGTGCATCCGGAAAGTATTCACAGCACTTCAATTGTTTTGTTATGTTACAGCCTTATTTCAAAATGGATAAAATTCATTTTTCACCACAAAATTCTACACACAATACCCCATAATGACAAAGTGAAAAAAATTTGTTTGAAATTCTTGCAAATTTATTAAAAATAAAAAACAGTATAAAAGATGGACGTAGCCGCTGATACACCCTCACTGCTTCCATAGGAATTAAGAGGGTAAGTAGCAGCCAGGTACTGCTAATCAAATGCACTTGATTAACTGATCATCAGCAAGTGTGACCACCTCTATAAATGCAGAAAGTTTGGCAGTTTGATGGTCTGGAACATTCAGGTCTGTATTAACACAATGCCAAGGAGGAAAGACATCAGCAATGATCCTACAGAAGCAACGGTTGCTGCCCTTTTTTCTGGGAACAGTTATAAGGCCATTTCCAAAACAATTTAGAGTTCATCATTCTAAAATGAGAATTATTATTCACACCTGGAAAACATTCAAGACAGATGTCAATCTTCCCAGGAGTGGACGTCCCAGCAAATTCACCCCAAGGTCAAACTGTGCAATGCTCAGAGAAACTGCATAAAACCCAAGAAATACATCTCAGACGCCACAGGCCTCAGTTAGCATGTTAAATGAAAGAATATATAAAACAAAAAAGAACAAATAAAAGAACATGACAGCACAGCTTATGTTTGCAAAGTTGTGTCTGAACAAACCACAAGACTTCTGGAACAATGTCCTTTGGACAGATGAGACCAAAGTGATGTTTGCCCATAATGCACAGTGCCACGTATGGAGAAAACCAAACACAGCATATCAGCACAAACACCTCATACCAATTGTCAAGCACGGTGGTAGAGGGGTGATGATTTGGGCTTGTTTTGCTGCCACAGGACCTGGGCACCCTGCAGTCATTGAGTCAACCATGAACTCCTCTGTATATCAAAGTATTCTAGAGTCAAATGATTGTTACTTCAAGTTATTGCTGGTAAAGGTGGTTCTACAGTACAAGATACGGAATCATGGGGTGCAATTAGTTTTTCACACACTGCATTTTGGCTTAGCTTTTGTTAAATAAATAATGTCCAGTGTAATATTTCATGTGTTGTTGTTCATCTGAGGCTGTATTTACCTAATCCCTAAGACCTGCTAAGGACTAGATCATTTTTTATTATGTCATGATATATAATACCTTAGAATTGACACTTTTCTTTTTTTCTTTTCTTTGACTGTACTCATTTTATTTTACCACTGTCATCAAAATCTCTTTTAAAAGAGAGATGTAGTCAAGGTAGCAGATGTATAAACTCACAACATGTTAAAAATGCAACAAACACAATAAAACTCAGCATATACAACATGATTTCCAATATACAAATAGCTACAAAAAACACTGGTGGCCTCTTAAGACAAACAACCACATGCCACTTTTACCACAGTCTTTAAATTCAATAATAAGTGTGTTTAAGTTTAGATTAAGTTAAGATCTTATGCGGTGAGGTGAGCAATATCTAAATACTTCTTCCACAGGTGAAGATGAACAATAATAGCAATCCATTACAGCATTCTTTTACATGCTCAGTCAGGTTAATGAATGTAATCCATGACATAAAGGTGATGCACAACATCAGTACTGGGTGGTGGCAGAAGGATTTGGATTTTTTAGTTGCGTAAAAGTGGCAACATCATAGTGCAGATGTACTAAGGAAAACAACTGCATTTAAAATGTATTTAAGTATTTAAATATTACCACAAAATTCACTTAAAGTAGTCATTATGTGGCACATGTGACCATCATTAAAATATAAACTTCTAATAGGCATATTAATGTTGTGGTTGATTCAAATGGAGTAAAGTAGGGTAGTTAAACTTACCATATGTTTTGATGGTAAAATTTTGAATCTAAAAGCTACAGTGGAATAAAAGTATATAGACATTTAAATGCTAAAGTACAGGTAACTTAAATTGGACTTAACCTCTTGAGCAAGTGTACTTTGTTATTTTCCACCACGGACAATATTAATATTAACAGGCTTCTGCTAAAAAAAGGTTATATCACTTTGGCTCTTTTACAACAGTGACTTTACAGTTTTTTGTCAGATTGCTTTTATCAAAGCAATTATTGCATCTTTACTTTTATGACTCCATTCTTATCTCCTCAGCCTTTAAATGCCCTCGATTTTACATCATGAGTCAGCTATGGCTTTATTAAGCTTTATAGCCTGCAGGATAATTGCTAAAAGGAGATGCCTTATTGTACCTGCACACTGAAGAGGTTAACAGCATGCCAACAGGCCTGGGACCCAACACAATGGCACTTACACTCTGCTATGCAGCTCTGTGCAGAGAACTCCCCTGAGACATTAGTTTTTGGCATAACTCATTAGTCTATTGAATAGAGCAAGCACTAACATAATAGCCCATTACATATGAAGGAATCTCCTCGACTCAACAGGAATTCTCGAGCGCGGGAGCCAAACAATAGGAGCCTGTGCGAGGAACGTCTGGGCAGGGCAAGGTGGCCTCTAATTCTGACGTGTGACCAACACTTGGCTCTCCCTCCACACACCCTGTTTTTCCAACCAACACTCCCAGGTGTGCCAAAGCGTCTCACGAAACTAGGCTGCAGCCCCACCAGAGGGGATTAATTACCCTGGCTGCCTGAGTCAAACTCAGCATTTGGCTGAAAAGGTCATCAGGAGTGGGGCGCTGGATGATGGAGCATATGAAACCAGTGTAGGAGGCTGAGGTTGAGGGTTTGGGGTTGGGTTAGCAGTGGAAGGTGTGAGACTGTGTATGAGGGTGAGACTGTAAACTAGCACATTTGAGTGAGTCTCGATTTGTCATCACATCTTGGCGAGTAGGGCTGACACACTTGGGCTGATTATTGGTATCTCTCAGCACTCCTGTAATCCCGCTCTCAGTCCTGCCTGAACCCTCCCTCCCTCCCTGCCTGGCAGGAGCACAACAAACACAGAGGAGCATTAGAGGAATATCCCTTAGATATTCTTAAAAATGCTTCGCTGCTGACAGACGTGTTTGTGGGGATGAGTTGAGTCTGCAGTTATGCCTCTCCTCTTCCATGGCTTTATTTAACTTTGCTGCGCCTGTCTCACATTGTCACACACACACACACACACACACACACACACACACAAAGAGGAATGCTGAGAATGCAAAGAATTATACACAAACTTTCAAAAACCAGCTGTGGTTTGAACTCCAGTGTATAAAATGATATCAATCAAAGTCAGACGGTGATGAAAAACAGATTCTCCATGAGAGTCTAAATATATACAGATGACATAACACAAGTACAGCAATCAGCCCCAACATTAAAAAAAATACTGACGGCCGCCAGTGCTACCCCTCAGCATCCTAGTAATAATAATAATAATAATAATAATAATAATAATAATAATAATAATAATAACTTTATTTGTACAACACTTTTCAAAACACATAGTTACAAAGTGCTTCACAGTTTGAATAAAAGCACACATTAAAGTCAAGTATACATGTTCGAACATACAGACACATAAACAGACATTCAATCAACATACACACATACATGCAAATAGTTGCAAAGTATGGCTAAAAATAAAGGAGAAAAGATTAAGGGAAAGCTAACCTATAAAAATGAGTTTTCAAAGTCATTTAAAACAAATCACAGGATCAGCTGACCTGATAGGCTAAGGAAGGCTGTTCCACAGTTTGGGTGCAACAAACTCAAAAACATGATCACCTCTGGCTTTAAAATCAGAGTGAGGGACAGTTAGGAGACTCTGGTTAGAAGATCGGACAGGCTAGCTGCAGTGATATGGTCTCAGAAGCTCTGCTATATAAGCAGGGGCCTGTCCATGTAGAGCTTTATATATTAATAATAACATTTTAAAGTGGATTCTGAATTTCACTGGGAGCCAGTGAAGGGAAGCAAGAATAGGGTGTGATATGTGAGCGCTGGCTAGTTTTTGTTAGCAGCCTTGCTGCTGTGTTCTGCACCAATTGGAGACAAGCTATGGAGGACTGAGAGATGCATGTGAAAAGTGAATTGCAATAATCAAGGCGGGAGACGATTAAAGTGTGAACTAAAAGTTCCACATGACTGAATGACAGTAAAGGTTTGATTTTTGCAATATTTCTGAGGTGAAGGAAACATGACTGGATGAGCTTTGAGATGTGAGATTTAAAATTCAGGTGTTGGTCAAAAATGATACCAAGGTTCTTAGCAGATGATTTGATGTTATTGGCAAGGGGGCCGATGTACTGACTGACCTCCTCAGAGAAACTGTCTGGGCGAACACTAGAACCTCAGTTTTACCGGAATTGAGATGAAGGAAATTTGAATACATCCAATTAGTAATGGCAGAGAAGCATTCACTGAGGCAGGAGAGGCTGTGGAGGTTGTTGGGCTTAACAGAAAAGTACAACTGTGTGTCATCTGCATAGCAATGGTAGGCGATTTCATTAAAACCATTAAGTAGATTGCCCAGGGGTAACATATATAAAGAAAACACCAAGTGTATAAATTTGAAAATCCTAGGTGACTCCCTTCTTCAGTTATCGCATTCACAAGATTTTCAGAAAACTTGACCCCTGACATTGACCTCCCAACTCGTCCGAGATTTTTAGTAGATGCACCTATGGTATCAATTTGAAAATCCTACGTCGCTTCGTTCTCGAGTTATCGTGTTCACAAACTTGGGTATCCATGCCACCTGCCCAGTGACGCAATACCCCATCAGCCTTTTACGGGTGGGGTAAAAACTGAGGGCTAACCAGTCACAGGTGTTGGGTTAAAGCAGGAGGGCTGAGGCAGTGATGAGGAGCAAACCAACCAGGTGATTATTTTGTTCAACAAAACGATGAACATATTAAAAACATTGCTGATCACAAGTAAGCCTTTACAGTCTGGCACTGAGTGAGCCATACCACTGTACAGGGTAGCGTCATCAACTAAGCTAATGAAACTCTTAAAACAATGAGATTACATATATTAAACTTTATGAACATTAGCATAACCTGGACAAAAACAGTAACTTTACATATTTCATCCCCTCCTGAATCACTATGGCACTGAAACCTTTAAAAGATGCTCGATTAATCCAGAGTCATTCACTCATTCATTACTCCATATATAGAGTTGTATGTTTGAGGACTATTTAGCGAGCTCACTGGCAAAATTAAAATTTAAAAAACTTTTGGAGACTACCCAGGTAATTTTTCTAGTGCATTTATTGTTGTAACACAGTTACAATGTAACAGATCAATGTTGGCTTGACAGATAAATACTGATGTGTATTTCTGTCACAAATAAATATACAGAGTGTATTTTCTATTATAAATACTTTGGGCAGTTTGTGCTGTTAGTTTATGTTGCTCTGCTCTCTTTCCTCTTGAGTGTCTGCTATTTTCCCTTCAGTGCAATGCATGGTGGTCTACAATGCTTGGGTAGTGTGTGTTTGTGTTGTACACCACTTTTCTTGAGGCATTGAGGTTCTTAGTGCCCCATGTACAAATTGGCAAACTGACTATACAGTGAGCAGTGATTGATTTCATACACAGCCTAAGACCCAGTTCCAACTGGGTCCTACACCCTCTCCCAGCACACATGGGAGTGTGCCACATCTAATATTGAGTCTGCACCAATGGGAGCTTTCACACTCTGTGAAGGTGTAGCACCTGTTTTGTGTCTGGTAGGAAGGAAACTTCACACATTCACATCATGTAGTTTTGTGTGAATTTTTCAAGACTGTCTAAGCAATAAACTACATTAAATGTAGATGTTTTGTACAAAGTTTTGAAAAGTGCTTCATGATTTATTTATTGTTGTTATCATAAATGCCATCATTACAAAAACTATAACAAAGAAAAGAATTAAGACAAGTGGGAGCATTTTGGAAATGCTGTTGAGAAGTTCGGATTTAAATTCAAAGAGTAACCGTGAGGGCATCTCAAAGCCTGCCACTTTATTTCTACCAATACCCCTTAGTTATGCTGCAGTAGGCTTAGGCTCCTGGGGGGCTTCCCATGATGCACTGAGTGTTTCTTCTTCACTCACCTCTTTTCACACTCTGTGTTTATATACCACTACTGCCTTTAATCATTACTAATTACTAAACTCTGTCTCGTTTCCACAGTGTGTCTTTGGTTCTGTTTCCCCTTCCCTGAGCCTGGAGGTTTCTTCCTGTAAAAAGGGAGTTTTTCCTTCCCACTGTGGCCAAATGCTTGCTCATAGGTGGTCGTCTTGATTGTTGGGGTTTCTTTACTTTATCTTACAATATAAAGCACCTTGAATTGGTGCTATATAAAAAAAAGAAATTGAATTGAATTAATTGGAAAACCATTAAAAGGCATAAGAGTGACTCCACACACAAGCTGCACTCATCATGAAGAGGGAGGGCATAGCAGCTGAAACTGGGCCAAAGGTAAACCCAGTTATTGTACTTATTAAAATCATTAAATCATTATTTTCTGTTGGCACAACCAAACCTATCAAACTGATCGATGTTTTCTTTACCAGGGCAGGTCTTCCCTATTAAAAGCTGGGAGGCTGCCAACAAGAAAACACCAACAGGAATAAATATGACCAATCAATAACGTGTGTGCCGTTATTCTTTGACCCTTACAGCATTTATAAATCACTAGTGTGCAAGTGTATGTTTCCTGTGAGTAATGTAGATGACCATTATTACATTAGATAAAGTGAATAATATTGATCATCTCCTTGTAATTCAATGCTTTGGTAGAAAACTTTGGGCCTATAGCCAAACTTAAAACTGTTTTTTATATACTTTTTGTAATTTTAATGTGTTTTAAATTCTTGTTTCAGTTCGTTTACACAGTGAGTTTGCCTGTTTCAGTTTAGTTTTTATTGTTTAAAATTGTTTAGTTTTCTTCCTTTTTTAACATGTTTTATTATTAACATTTATTACGGATGGATGTATTTGTCAGGAGGGCGAATTTAAGAACCTCAGATTAGATATTACAATAAAAACAACACTGTTTGAAAGCATGACTCAGTCATGTAGATGTCCCAGTTTTGATGAAAAATATATCTTAAAACCTCCTCATGGTTGTTGCGCTGGCAAATTTGAACAAATTCACAAAGACTAAAAAGACATTTCCTCTATAATTTTATATTTGGTAGTTTTATAAAATATTTTTTTCAGTTTGGTTTCAGTTTTTTACTGTAGTTTAAATTTTTATTTCAGTTAACTAAAATGTTTCTTTGACACATAGTTTCAGTTTCAGCGGACAATACACCGCCCACACCACAAAAACTGCTCAGGAATGGCTCAAGCAAAACAAAGAAAACTTCTCAGTACCCAATCTGAGCCCCACCCGATGACCCAACAAACCCAAATAATATGCAAAACACTACAAAACTTCCCAAGAAGACCAGTTTCCACGCAGAGGTGGTTTTAATGCTGTATCTGATTGGTCACTTCATGCAAAAATTCATAAAAATGCTCATTTATGTGGCAGTTGAAGAAACTGTTTGAATTTTTCTGTTTGCGTGGCTAACAGCTGTTAGTCTGAGAGCATTCCTGATCCAGTAATTCACCCACCCAACATTCATCATCCTGTCTGACAAGACTACGCCTGAGGGCGAGCTACTGTAGAAGAATGGCGTAACGTCAATTAAAGCTTAAATACAGAAACATTTTCAGTTATTTTTAGTTTAGTAGCAGCATCACTTTAGGTATGGGAACGTCAGTCGCTCAGACCACCATTTTGATCCACCACAATGAGGCTGACATTCATAATTCAGACAAGTCAACAACAACAGGACAGACTGGCATGAATGTGTTTATACCTGGCCCCAAGAGGACAAATTCTAATTGCTTGCTGTGCTCTTCTGATGCTTCCCAAGTCAAGGTTTTCACCAGTTCTGTTAAGCATTTTAACATCTTCTCAATGAAATGGTGCAATTTTTGGTGCATCTATTCATAGTAAACAGAAGATGCACCCCAGTGACATTGGTGATCCATCAGCTTTTCAGCAGCACCACCAGATGAGAGAGTTTTGGTGGTTACTGAAACATCTATTGGCAAATCACTGCCTTAAAATCTGGTACAAATATTCACAATCCCCTAAAAATTAACTGTACCTAGGTAGCATCAAAATTAGATCAAACCAGAGACATTATAAGCAGGAAACACAGGAGTCAGTGAATCCTTTGCAACAGCAAAGATAGTGATAGAAAGATCGATAACTTCCAGGGGGGAAAAAAGCCTTTGAAAACCTTATTTTGGAGAAAGTCAGCAAACTGTTATTATCATAGTTGAGTGGTGAGTCTAAACAAGCAGTTTTATGTCTCTGTGACATCTTAAATTAAGATGAAAGTAAAATAAAGTTAATCTGCTGACAATGCTTTAAAATAACTGCCCAAATAAGTTTCTGAGAGGGTTTTCAAGATGGCTGCTGAGTGGCGAGACCTGCTTCTAGAAGGACTTGGCTTGAATATCCAGTTTGTTATTTTGGTTTAGCTGAATAATTAATTAATTATTAATGAATAATTAGACAAATGACACTCCCCTCAGCCTCACCTGTACTTTGTGGTTTCTGGCAAATGTTAGCATGCATGCTAGGTAGAGCCATTCATGCATCACTAGCAATACAGCATAGTGCTTGTTTTTTTGGTTTTTGTGCTTAAAAACACTGCTGCAACATGCTCATGGATAGAGCCTGGTCATTGCTCTGTGTATGGCTTATTTAGCAAGTCACACATACACAACAGTAGCAGCACAGATTACAAGTTTTACAGTTTTACTAATGTTTACTTGCACTGCTGCCTAGTTGGATATCTGTGCACCAATAGCCACTCTGTGATATTATCCACTGGTTAGTGAAGTCCTGTTAAGAAACCTCAAGGTGAGCATTTTTGTCATTGCCATCTTGGTGTTTTGAAAGAGAAGAGAGAGGGGTGGATCTTACTGAAACCGAGGGACGCTGCATGCTCATTGGCTAACTGTCTGTAACTGACAAGTCGGTATCCAATGAGCATGCCCTGGCTAATCCCTCTTTCTGACTCTAATAATGAGCATAATTTTATTCAGTATGGCCTGAAACTAGCGTTTGTGCCCATGAAGTTGTCAAAAAAATCTGTTTACTGAGGTCACAGAAAAAAGGAGCTGTTTTCCCATAGACTTCTATACAACAGGAAGTCTTTTTGCCCCTACTAGCTTTTAAAAACATGCAAATTTCTGCATTGGTTTCACTTTTTAGACAACTAGAACACCTCTTATACCATCTAACTTCATAATTTACGTAGTATTACGTAGTATTTTTCCTGCAAAGCATCAGCAACACTTACACTGTGGGAAGATTAACAAGCTGATATAAAAGTATCTTTTTCATTAATTTCATTAAGAATTAAACTGATTCAGGTTTATCTTAAACTAATAAAAACGTGTTGCTGACTGGCTTGAGAATTTTGACCCATATTTCTCTCACTGCTATAAATGCAAAGTGCTGACACATTGGCCCTTGGATAAACATTACATTATCAGCGAAAAACACTCCACTGAGCCAACTCTGCAAACAGATTTAGATTTGATTTCAGTTTCAAAGAAAAACGCATGAAGAAATGAGGACATTCACTTACAGTAGCAGGCCTGGTAACATGTTATTAATAGCACCTGCTGTTTGTTTTGCTCTCCTTTGTCAGTGTGTTTGCTTACATTGCTAGGCAGGTGGAGATGAAATTCTTATTCTACTCTTTTCTTTTTTTTTCTTCGTCCGTCTCTCTCAACACATGATGAAAATCCCTTGTGAAGGACACATAAGGTAAATGTTGACAGATGGAAACAGTGTGTACAAAGCGGTGAAGACTTCACTTTTGTGTATAAACCACTTCGAGAGAGACATTTCATCAACAATTAATGCCATTATCTCTGTTTTCATTTGGTAATACATTTAAAGTATCAAAGTCTTCCACATACTTCAGAATAAAAGGCTTTAAAACACAAACAACCTGTTATTACGTTAGACGATTTTCATTTGGATTTACTGCATGAACACTTTTATAACACAACATGACAGCAATCAAACACTGCCATAAACTTTGTATCTGCGGAATAAAGCAGATTCAGGATTTTAAAACGTCAGCAGAACTGCAGTCAAAAGAACTAGCTACTAGTTATGATTATGAACCCTTGTTATAAACAGTGTTGTGATTTTTTTCAGGTAATAAAACTGAAACTCCACCCACCTGGTGATCAAACCTTGTGTTTGTAAGGAGCAGTCAATCAGAAGAGATCTGGCTTAAAAAAAAGAAAAAAAAAGAAAAAAAAAAGGGGGTAGCCTTAAAGGTAAAGCCAATATAAGGGAAGCAAGGATTATTTTGAACTGTGCATCATGCAAAGCTACTCTAGTAGAGTCCAGGAATACATATGGAGCTGGAAATAAGCAAGCAGGTCCCATTTAAATGCACTGGAAAGCTAGAGAGACAGTGAACTAAGGGTGGCATCTTGAAACCGCAACTTCTTGCTTTCACACTCTGAATGTAACAGATCAGACACAATATGTTAATTAGTGAGCTTCAGAGATGCTGGTAGGCACGTGTTGTTACCACTGGACAGAACCAGACTAGATGTTTTCCCCTGTTTATGTTCTCTAACCCAAGAAAAACTCACCCTCTCCTGGCTTCAGCATGCATTTCTGGTAGCAGTGCTAAATAAATAATGCTAGACAGATCCTAATTTTAGCTTCATGTGTAAAGCACAGACACAACATTGATAATTATCTTTTCATCTCAGTTTAGGTAAATAAGTAAATGGCCCAAAATGTTCTGTTTTCGCACTCACATTTTAACTTTAAACAGAGTCAGGCAACCTTTTTTCCTCCTGTTTACAGTCTCCATGAAAAACTTGAACCGACGAGTCCTGACTGACCATAAACACACCAAACCCACTCATTTGAGGTGACTGACCTGAGCAAGGGCTGAGAGCCTTGCTGCCATCCAGCTGCCAGCAACAGACAACCTGCTGTGCTGGGACAACAGCACCAAGAGTCTGGGTTGTTGTTTTGGCAGAACGGGTGCCAAGTAATAAACATCTGGGTTGGAGTTATTGTGTCAGGTCTTTTTATATACTCCATCATCATCCTCTTTAGCTTAGCTTTTCATTGTATAAGTCATGCCAAGATGATTGTTCATGTTGGAACTTGGAATTTTTGCATTCCCCTCTACTGTCAACAAAAAAGTTTGTGGCAGGATCTGACAGAAGTCTCAGCCATAAAAATAATGCATGCTACTGTCTATTATCTTTCTACTTGGCATTTGAATAAGTAATATCTCTGAATTTACATCATAAATTCAGCTGCATATTTGTACACTGCCTCCTAAAAATAACTTACAAAGCAAGGAATCACGATCTAATCATGTGGCAGGGAGTGACAGGTAATCAGATTAGATAACAAGCTTGCAGTTTTGCTTTTGTTATTCCATCACAGGTTTGCTGTGATATTTGAAGATGAATTACTAAAACAAATTAGCAGATTACTGCACCCTTCATCAGAAATCCAGTTCTCTGATGTGCTGGATTGATACAGTTCAGCTGAAGGTTAGAGATTTAATCCCATCCTGAGGTGGCAAATAAGGGAGTAACAACAATACGGGAGGAGCCGCAGAATTCACTCTCTAAATACGGGATCTTGAGGGAATGAGGAGACTACTGACATGTGTGCACTGGTACAACATGGATGCAACCCAGGACGTAAACATCCAAGTTCTTTGAAGTGAAGAGGCCAACAGGTCGGTGTAAAGTGCATTCACAAGAATCGGTCGGGGCAGCCAGAGGTGATGGGGGAACGGCTGTCTTTCAACATTTTCAAATCTGATTGTGTTCAGTGCAGTCTGCGGGATATCATCAATCCTACCATGAGTAAAACTTAAGAAGTGATGTTATAAGAATTCATCCACCTGTGGATCAAAAAACCTTAAATGTAAGTGTTGACAAAAAAAAGAAGTCTTTGCGTGTGTCCTTGTTGCAGGCTGCATGTCTTTGCCATAAAATCAAAGCGTTCTTCTCCTGATAAAATAAAATGGAAAAATGCAAGCTAATTTAACAGAAGGATTTTTGATGACGTTATATAATGAAGACTGCCATTATTTACAGTTTTTTAAATATGAGAACAACAACCAAAAATGAAGCCCATAAAATGAATAACTAAATAATGGATATTATTTCTCTACATATAAAAAAATTGAATTAAATTGAAAGAACTGCTGAAAAGATGAAGGCTGAAGTTTTGGTTAATTACACCTACTCATTTCCGGTAGCACACTCTAAACATCAATACTTACATGGCCAGATTTCACCAAAGACCAAAGAAAAAATAATGAAAATAAACTGAAGTCTAAAACAAAAGTTTTATAAACAATGGTAATGATATCTTAGTTTTACATTCGTTTACAGCAAACTACACAATAGTAAATCATCATCACAACTAATCCATATGTTTGCCTCTTTTAACAGATATATATCTGCTTTTTTAAAACGTACTATTTCCCCTGAGTTCAAATTTTAAACGACCTCTGAATGCAGTTGGGAAGCTGATTACTTTGTGTTTTGTCCATTACCAGTGCAGTGTTAAGATCAAATATCACAAAAATCACAAATATTTAAAGCATTTAATGAGTCAACCTTTGTTTGGTTCATAATAATCTGATCCATTTACAGTTCAGATACATTTATTCTATAGCACCTAAACTAGGTAAAGATTGGGGCATGATTATGAAACAATACAGTATATATAATGATATTTAACTCAAGATGTTTGGTTTTATATCACATTATAGTAGAAGGGCTGTTGTGTTATGTTGGGTAGGTAACAGTTTGTTTGCATAAGCAGGCTAGCTATGGGTAGCAGCTTGTGATAGTCAGTACTATTGATTTATGTTTCTGGGCAAAAGTTTTCCATTTTTCTTGTTCCTTAATTTTCACCCATGTGACTCATATGCACTGATTTAAGTCTAGGTACACAAAATGATTTTTTTCCACTTTTTTAAAGAAAAAAAAAAAATTGAAAGCTGCAGGGGTTAGTGGTGGAGTGAATCATTTTGTCACAGAGACCAGAAACCACAATTCGAGTTCCTCACAGGACAGTTACCTTAACTATTAATATATCATTATAAGCTACTTGGTTTTGTTTAGAAAAAGATTGTGGTTTGGGTTAATGGCTG
>VUQS01038358.1:14148-31771 GCA_015108495.1 Heterochromis multidens | reverse complement strand
GGCTTATATAATTTAGAGGGGGGGGGAAATATGCACAAATAAAACAGGCTCTGTCTTATTTACTTTACACACTCAGAAAAAACTGCATCATATGGCCTCTGACGTACGTATATATATGTGTGGATATACATGTAGCTGTGTCTTTCTGTCCTTTTTAGGAAACTCAGCTGCTTGTGAGTCTGTGCGGGAATAAAACAGCCGCTCGGGTTGTTGTGGGTGCCACCCATCGTGGCGGCAGGGAGGGAGGAGAGGGAGGTCAGTGAGGCAGGCAGGAGGAAGAAGGAAGACTTTCTTAAATGATGCTAATCAGTCCGGAGGGGCCTGGCCCTCTCTGCCTCATCAGGCTGCTGTAATTCAGATGTGCTGAGAACCTGGAATTAAATGTGTCACTGTGAGGTGCGTGCACGTGTGCACGTGTGTCTCCCAGCCTCTGTTTGCCTTGCATCTCCTTGTATGTGTGTGTGCGAGGGGTGTTTAGGGGTTAAGTAGAACCAAATTAGTCGATGGGAGAACTAACAGCAGCAGGAGCTTTCTGTGTGGCTACTTCTTGGTGAATGTCAAGATGATTTAGCTGCTCTTCTGCTCGCCGTCTGTCTCTGAGCACTGGTCCTCCAATCACCGCTCCGGGCTGTCTGTTTGTGGCCCTCCATGCAACAAATGAATATTAAATCTACGCCGGGCTTTTTCACACAATGGCAGGAGGTTACGCTTTGAAATATGAGGACGGTTAGAGTCAGAAATCCTGCGAGGTAACATCACTGAAGTCTCAGGAAGTTTAACATTTATAAAGGGGGGGCTCCCGACCGCTGGAACCAGTGTGTGCACTATAATATATTTTAATCATAGTCGCTGTGGAGGGCGACTAAATTAGGCTTTTTTAAATTCCATAAATGCTGTAAATTAAAGCTTGTTTGCCTCATGAAATTAAACATCTCTGAAGGAAAACCAAAGTATCTGCACAATAATTAAGTGCCAGTTTGAGGATAAAATGAGTGAAGTTGGTGTTGGGTGGTCAGTTCACTCAGTGACAGGAGTCTGCAAACGGTGGAGGGGTCACAGGAAACGACTTCTGCTGCTTCCTGACCTTCACTGCTCAAATTTATTCAAGTCTAAAAAGATGATTTATGTCAGTAAATACTGAGCAGATTGAGTACATGTTCCAGTTTGTGTGCTTCTCTGGTCTGAAGGTATCAGAAAATAATGATTTTTAACATTTTCTTCCTTCAGCGCATCCATTTGATATTGAATATTTTCCTTTCTGTATGTGACTGTTAGGCTGAGTTTAGCTCACTGCAGTCTTTAATTTGTGCTCTAAAAATGGACGTATTTCATGCCTCGATGTCACTCAGTGTTATCGTAGACTCCAGAGAAAATGTGTGAGGTGGTCAGCGGTGATCGGCTGTACTTAATGTTCTGGTCACACCTGTTAGTTGTGTATGATGGCCTGAATCTCTCGCTGATCGGTGTTTATTCACATGAGCGTTTAAACTGTTGCTTGGCTCCTGTTTCTGGTAGAAAGGTGGTTTAGTTTGCAGGTACCGGGTCAGGTGGCAGCTCAGCAGCATTAAACTGCAGTTATACCGACACAGACACAGTTGGAACAAAAATGCTCCGCGTGCTTATGAGCCAAAGGTGGAAATTATGAAGTGCTTATAGAGATTATTCGTGCTTACTTTTCTAATACACAAGCAAAGGAAAGTTCATGTAAAAATCTCAGCTTTTTCAACAAGCAGTTTTTGTGTTCTAATGCAACAAAAGCCAAGCTGGGTCTAAAATAATCCATCTAAATATTATTTATGTATAATAAACAGCTGTAAAATAAAAGGTTAATAATGATTAGTGTCTGAGTGAGGAGTGTGTGAAGAAGGGAAAAAGTAGAGGATGATGTGAATCAGTGCCGGTTTGAGGATAAAATGAGAGAGGTTAGTGTTGATGAGTGTTTCCTGTGAGCTCACAGTGAAGGGTGCATGTGTACACATATAGTGTGTGTGTGGGAGTGTGAGCTGTGTGTGTGTGTGTGTGTGTGTGTGTGTGTGTGTGTGTGTGCAGGGACACCAGTTGGGCTAACAGCTGAATCATGGCTCAGCCGCTGCCCCTCGTAGTCCTTGGCAGTTAGCGGTGTGAAAAAGCCTTCTCTTTGAGGGCATTATATAGATTAATGTGCTGCGCCTCGGGCAGAGACACACACACACCTCGCCAGGGAGGGATCCTGACACTGTGTGTGTGTGTGTGTGTGTGTGTGTGTGTGTGTGGCTGCAGCAGCACTGGATTGTTGAGTTTACTAAGTGTGTGTGCATGTGTGTGTGTGGATGTGAGAAGGGACGGTGTGTGTGTGTGTGTGTGTGTGTGTGGGGGGGGTGTTAACAAGAGGCTGGCTGAAGGTAGTGTGAGTAAGCTGAGAGCACGGCTCGATCGGTGAATCTTTGAATGAATTTTTTTTTTTTTTGTACTAAATCAGATTTTTTTAAGGTGGAAATGTTCAGTGATGAAACAAAGACCCAGGAGAACTCACTGATATTATTCCTGCTCTTCTGCCTTGAACCTTTTCACCTCTTGTGAGGCTTTAAGTTTATTCAGGGTGTCTGGGGGGGTCGTGTAGGGACAGCTTTCTCTGAAGGTATTTTTATGTGGATTAGAGGGGTGTTTATGAGGCCTGGCTGACCACAAAGGGAGGGGGGGGTCTCCTCTCTCCTCACTCTCTGCTTTAACTTTCTCTTTCTTTCTGCCCCCCCCGCTCTGTTTTCCCCCTTTTAGCCGAATTAGCTGCGAGTTAGTGCGATCAGGGTGTAGCTGAGCTGATACACACACACACAGCCGCTGGAAGCAAATGCAGATGGAAAAGTACAACAGCGTTCCAGCTGAAGTTAAAGCAGAAAGCTTGTAAGGGTAAACAGGACACTTAAAACTTTTAAAGGCCTCTCTCGCCCTCCCTCACACGTTTCCCCTTTTTCTCATTTTGCTGAAAACTGTGTGCTGAAATTTATCTTATCGGGATATTAACGCATTCCAGCCCAGATTAGTTTATCGTGTGTGGAGTTTAGTGTTTGTGCTGCTCGTCCACGTGTCCTGTATGTGCATGTTTCTGTGAATCAAGAGGTCCACACATGTACATGTGTGTGCACATTGTGTATCTGCAGCCTGTGGTCTAAATAACCTACTTTTGTCTGACAGCGGCGTGGAGACACGGAGGTGCACATATGCAGAAAGCTATTTGGAAAGGCCTCCTCGTAGCTGTCAGCTTTTATTATGCGCTGAGGTGTCATGTTTGTTAGGAAGCTGAGTGCAGATGGCAGAGTGGAAGAAATGGATCACTAATTTTAACAATGATTAATGAACAGAGATGGAAAATGAATTACATCGGACTATTGGAGGCAAGGAATATTTTCTCTGAAAATGTTAACTTCGGCTGCCAGGCAGCCGGCCGTGCTGTGGGTGTTATTGAGGAGGGGGAGGGTGTGTGTGTGTGTGTGTGTGTGTGTGTGCGCACTAAGGTGCAATTTTTCCCCCGCATCTTTTGTAGAATCAACACTTCACTGCTCTTGCCTATTACTTTAGCGCTCGCCTGCTTAAACACTGCCAGCTTCATACACATTGTTGTTCCCCCCTGTGTGTATTGCTCTACCAGTTAAGGTACACACTCTTTAATAAGGTAAACACAGGAAAGGTTAGACTGTCTTAAAATGGTCCCTATTTTCATTACTCTGCAGTGCGCTTTATATCAAATCAGAGATGTAGCAGATTCAATCAAGTGTTAGCAGCTTGTGCTGAGGTATTTCACTGCCTGAACAATAAGCTGTCTGCTACATGTGCCTTTAACTGCTCTCTGCAGGCTCCTCTTAAGAGTACAGGTCTGTATCTGCAGCAGAGCTGCAGGGTCTGTATGTGGGGGCGCGGCTGGAGATGGTCCCTTTCTGTCCCCACAGGTACAGTCTACACCTGTGCACCCCCTCCCTAGGGCTAACTATTGGACCTCAGGGTAACTGTGAACTTTTTGAGGGTTAGCTCAAGCAGTAAAGGTTCATGTTTGCTCTGTTTCTTCTACACTTAGGGTTCAGTATCAGGAGACAGTCAAATACGAAAAGAAAAGGAGGTCAAATATTCTTTTTGCTCTTAGAGTTTAATTTTCCTTCTTATTTAAATGAAATGAAAAGCTTTTATATGTTGTGACACATTTAATTCTGCGTCTGTGAACCTTCATTTGACTGTAGGTACAGACCAAAAAGACTTTAAAATAAATTCATATGAACCCAGTTTTGCACTTTTATTTTTTATTAAAATCTCCATTTTTTGTAGGCTTACATTAGAGCTTCAGACTGGCCAGACCGATCTCTGTAAGGTACAAGGCGGTACCTTAGAGGGTACCACCCCAGTGAGAAGTCCTTGTACCCTAAAGGTACAATAGTGTCCTTTTTTTTTTTTGTACCAAATATAAAAATATTCAGACTGAAGCCTCGGTGCATTAGCAAAGATGGGCAGGTTCTACAGATAAATAAGCGGGTCCATTTCTTCTTCTGTAAGTTTGACTTTAGCTGCATTTTATTTAAGAGGCGGAAATAAATCGTTCCCCCAGCAAACCTCTCAAGTCTGTCAGTTATTTGTATCATCCAGAATGAAGAGCAGGCCCAACCAGAGCCCAGCTGATTCAATCTTAAGACCAGATATCAGTTTACCCTCATGAAAAGTGCTGCAAAGGATGATTTAGCATTTAGATCTGAAGCTTTTTTAAGCATCACATGCCTGACGCTGCTGATTGGCTCTGACTGATTCGACACACATCAGCAAGTTTACCTGTAAAGTCAAAAAGCAGACGTGACATCCTTTATTGTTTGTGATCTGAGAGGAAATCCTTTCTGCCACTTTTTCCCCTCGTATCAGACCCACCCCCTTACCCCCTCACCTCCATCACCCCGTCACCCCATCACCTCGCCTGCAGACGTGTGTCTGTCGATGTTTGTCTGGTGGGCGGCTGGTGCTACACGGTTTAATAGGTAGATGTGAACTATTTTGAATTTAATTAATCTCCTGATGGGGAAAAAAAGAGAAAACAGCAACTTCCACAACACTGTGCACGAGTGTGTGTACGTGTGTGTGTGTGTGTGTGTGTGTGTGTGCATGTGTGTGTGTGCGTGTGTGTGCGTGTGTGTGTGTGTGTGTGTGTGTGTGTGTGTGTGTGTGTGTGTGAAAATGTTGCCTACTGGAGAGGCAACTACAACAAAGGTTTTGAGTACTTATGTCGTCTGTCTGCCTGTGATTATAATTCATAAATACAGTATCACAACGATGCATGACACAAAACACAATCACAAATGTGTAGCTCAGATCAAAATAAAAGCCAGTGTCAAAGACGAGTGGAGCCTGACCAGTGAGTACTGAGAACTCATGTACTACAACTAATAATAATCACAACATTCCAACAGCTGAGTACTCAGGTGTCAATATCAACATTCATTGCTGCTGGTATGATCTCATTGCAAGATTGTCTTTAATTTACCCTATACCTAATCATCTTTTATATTTTTTTGCAACATCACTTGGTGAGTTTTTTATAGTGGCCCTGAACTGTTTCATTGTGCATAATAGATTTGAAAAGGTTTCTAGAGACACCCCTTTAGCTCAGACAATCACAATGCTCATCAAGATAATTTATGAGAGACTGTGAACAATTCCTTAAACTGCGGTCAACCTTTGAGGACTACAGATATGCTTCAGAGCTGCTCCTTGAGTGCAGACACACTCATAAAGCAGTGTCACTACATCTTTCTTTCTGATTAATCTCTGTGTATAAAAGACCTATTATGTCTGTGCCGTATCCTGACCCGAGCTCTCCATTGACCTTGTAGTTGATTGTGTGTCGCATGCTCCAAAAGTCTGCAAAGGTAGGGTGAGTAATTGCATTGTGTTAGTGTTATTAATCTTGCGTAACATTACAGCTTTATTAATCAGATATTTACATTAAATATAGCCCTGTATCCACACAAATTCACAGTTTAAATGATGCTGCTGCTGTATTAAGAATCCATTATTCCTAATGGATAATGGTTTCCATTGTCTTCCAGTTTCCCTTTAATGCCAAAATCTGATTTTGCCATGCTGCCACAGTGCATAATTAACAACTAAAGATTTATTTTCACAGATTGATTTTCTATAAATAGAATTGATAACTCTCACTAATCTTTTAGTTAAATAGAAAGGTAAAGCAGCTGATTAGCTTAGCTTAGCAAAACTACTGACAAAAGTTGACCGTTGGCTTTAATATTAAATATATGGAAAAGATGGTGTGATAAAAGAAACAAAAAGACAACAGAAGGATGGTTCTAGTCTTGAAAGGGAAGAGGCTGTTATTAATGACAACACCCTATATGGACACTGCATCCCACTTTACTGGGTCTGCATGACATAAGTCTCCAACTGACAGTAGTTGTTGTTTTCAGGGTTCCTGCTTGGAGACTAAGTATTGATTTCCTCCCTGTGCTCCTTCCACAAGTAATATACAGTTATAATCTAATTGGTGTGCAGGAACTTTGGGGAACTATATCTACTGAGACATGTGTTATGTATTATTGCCACCTTCATACTCGGTTTCACAGTGACCTGGTGTCAGCTATCTACACTGCTGACATAGCACCTTTGATCACAGAGGAAGTTCTGAGAAAAAGCAGAGAAAAAACCCTTACAAGATCATTCAGATAAATACAGAGTTAAATTTATATTGCAGTTCTCTTTTTCTGTATGTGTATTTTTAAAAAGTTCTAAAGAAGAAAAAATAAATAATAAAATAATAAAATAGATTCAACATGAATTGTAAATATTAGCCTTTGAGTGAAAAAATTGCATTTTTGAAAAATGTGAATTTGAGTATAGTACATGTATCTATTATATTTGTTGAAGAAAATCCTTCTCCACAAAAGCTAGAGGGTGTAGCACAGTCTCTGAAGAATGGCGTGCTAATGCTCATTGGCCAGGTGGAGTTGATTTGGTGCAGATGTCCATCTTCACAGTAGCAAAACACCTCCAGACTTGAATATCCCCCCACCATGTTTTACTGTGGGTATGACCAACTGAGGTAATATTCTCTCGCCCGTTCTTTATCTTATATACACCTTTCAGTTCCTGCCATAAACCTCATACATCATTAAAAGGGCTTCTTTCCAGTATGCTTACATACATGATGTCTTAGTCCATACCAAGCAGCTTTGTTTCCACTCCTAAGACGAGGTTTACAGACCACTGTTTGTCCTATGAGACATCTCTTTGGCAGTAGTTTGCTGATTGGAGTCCTACATTCTTTATGTAGTAAATTCTGTTTATATGCGGTGGATTTGCTCCTCTTTTTCTAAGTGAAGAAAGCTTTATGTATTGATCTTATGATGGTGTGGTCACTTTTGGTCTGCCTGTTTATGCTTTGGATAAACTGCTGATCCAGTGTGTTAGAGTGCTACACATCATCCTTTGAGAAACATTAGTGTAGCCATGATTGATTGATGATGACTGATGCTAATCCTGCTTTGCTGGGAATACTATTAACATTTGCTTAAATTTAATTGCTGACTTATTGCAGACTGCAAATCTTTATTCTACATGTCCTAACTTCTTGTTTTTTAATGTTTCAACATTCTCCTACTTTGCGTGTTATGTACCCAAATACAGACTCCAAAGGCAGGCAGAGATAAACAAAAGACAAACGTTTTACTGAGGTTATTGCAAAAGTTTAAAAAAACATCCAAAAGTCCATATGCAAAGGCAGGGAGCACACAGGGAAGACAGACACTCTGAATATGGCCCTGTCCATACATATCTAGGTACATATATTGGTAAACATAGCTTTTTCTACATGTTTAGGCCTTCCATCCACATGCAAACAGCATTTTAGATCACTGAAAATGGAGCTTTTGAAAAATTACATCCAGGGTGAAGATTTCAGAAACTGTATTTCTGTGTTTACATGTGGACAAGGAAAACCAAGATTTTGTCTTGCAGTGTCAAAGGTGTGCACCTTTATCTCCATTTCTGACATCAGATTGTATGCCATATTATTGTTTGTAGGCTTCTGGCATCGTTTCTTCATGTGGACTGAGATATTTTTAAAAACAAAAGTTGAAAATCCCCATTTAAAAAAATACCTGTGGACATGTGGGCACAGCCAAAGTGTAAAGGGAAGAGCAGACCCTGTACTATAAAGCAAGTTCCACATAGCAAGGTTATCTTTCCGTTATCTGGATCCACTTACCTTAACATCAGCGATCAGGATCAGCGATCACATGAAGCTGGTTATCAACTCGTTAAGTTAACCCAAGGTTTCCTCTTCATGTTCTCATGATCAGATGATGTTGGCAGGTGTTGGCGACCAATCATATTTATGGAAAAGTGTACTGGCAGCAGAGCGACTGATTTTACAAAGAAAGATAAAACTATATTATGGTAAAAATGTAAAGAGGTCAAACGGGTAATACAGACTGAAAGCAACACAGAACAAGATCGACGATTTTAATAAAATCTACCCTATTTGAAGCCAGGAAAGAATGCCGGCATGTAAGTTAACTACTAACTTGTCAATATCACAGCTCTGTCATTAAGACACAGGAGAATCTGATGGGCTATAACCGAGTATTTAATTAAATTACTGTTTAAAAGACAGTTTTAGTTTTTAATCTTTCAGCTCCAACTTCAGTGCAGTGCATATAAAAAAAAGTCTTGAGAAACTATACCAAACTATAAGTGGAAAAACTCAGTAGTGCAATGTGCATATGAACTTATTCATATGCATATGCATATGCAAGACATTGGATGCTATTTAAAAACCCTCCTACGAGCCATACGCAGTGGTCCGAGGGATTTTCCAGGAATGGTAATGCTATTTTCCAGAGAACTGATTGGTCAATAAGCTGTGATTTCATACCTGTGTCATGGTCCCTAGGTCACTGACCCAACATTTTGTGTTGACATTTCTTTATCCTTTGTGGGTTTTGAGTGTTGTATACTATTACAGCATTCCCTGGTTTCTTTCTTTATACTCCCAGGTTTTGGTTTCACATCTTCTTCTGTTCATGATTTCAGTTTATATTGTATTCTCTGAGTCCCTGTGTATTCCTGACTCCCTTATGTTTCCATGTCTGGCTTAGTCTTTGTCTCTGCGTTTTGTCTTTTGTCCTTTTGTGTCAAGTTTGCTGTGGTTTCCTCATTTTGCTGGCTCTCTTCCTGGTTTATTTTGGTAATGGTTATAGGTAGGTTAGTTCCCTTTTGTGTTCCCATTCTGTTCCTCCAGTCCTGTCTCTGTGCTTGTCTTTCTGTGTCAAGCTCGTATGTTTGAGTCGTTGTCTTGGTGTAAGCTATTTCCTGTTTTACTTTGATGGTCTTTTGTCTCTTGCACTTTGTATCTAGTTTAACTTCCTTTGTCTCATTATCCCTGATTTCTTCCCGCTGTGTCTCCCACCTGTTCACTCCTCACCTCATTACCTTGTGTATAAATTGTCTTCGTCTTCCCTGGTCCTTGACTCTAGTGTTTTCGTTCCCGGCTTCTGTGCTGTCATTATTTGTATTTTTGTGTTTTTGGAAAACCTCTGCACTAAAGCTGTTTTTTGAGTTTACGTTTCGTCTCCTGAGTCTCTACTCACAGCGACTCATGACAACCTGTTGATTTCTAATCTAGAACAAAACCTGCTCTGGAGCAGGATAGGCTTACATCTTAAGCTGCCATGGGGATGTACCCTGGTAAGAAGTGAACCACCTTTGTGGTACAAAAAAACCCATAGTTAACCCTGAAATTACCTGGATAAGATTAAATCCTGCTTCATAGTATAGACGGGTGTACTACAAAAAAGTTAAACTAAGCCAGGCTTTCTTTGCCTTAGCTGGCTCCACAAAACCTAAAACCCCAGATGGAGATAATGGGTATTAGGAAAGTGGTTATCACCTTTCTCTGTTAAGCCAGGCTTTCTGCTTCTCAGGCTCTGTACGTGCTCACATAAAAAGGGGTATTTCATGGGTCATATGACTCTTTAACCTGCATTCGTGGATGGCACAGTGTTCACAGACAATGATTTCTGGAAGTGTTAGAATCATGCCTGTTTTTAATGCAGTGCTGCCTGAGGGCCTGAAGATCATGGGCATCCAATATTGATTTCTGGCCTTGTCCCTTGCGCACAGAGATTTCTCCAGATTCTTGGAATCTTTTGATGATATTGTCTACTGTAGATGATGAGATATTCAAAGTCTTTGCAATTTTACATTAAGTAATGTCATTCTGAAATTGTTTCATAATTTGTAGACACAGTTTTTTTTTTCAGATTGGTGAATCTCTGCCCAGCTTTACTTCTGAGAAACTCTGCCTCTAAGATGCTTTTTTTTAAATACCCAATCACGTTACTGACCTGTTGCCAGTTAACCTAGCTACTGTAGTTGTAAAAAGCTCTTTCAGCTGTTTCTTTTAAGTACCACTTACATTTCCAGCCTTTTCTTGCTTCCATCCAAACTTTACTGCCATCAAATTCAAAATGAGAAAATATTTTTCATGAAATAGTTTAAACATTTGATATGTTTTCTTATACAGTATTGTGAAATGGAATATGGAGTTATGAGATTTGCAAATCATTGCATTCTGTTTTTATTTATTTATTTATATTTTACACAGCATCCTGACTTTTGGAATTGGGTTTGTGAGTACTTTTATTTAGTTAGCCTTTATTCTTTTTAAACTGTTTCATTTTTGCATGTTGCTATGTTGGTGCAAGAGAAAACACCCTGTAATGCTTGATATACCCTGTAGGTAGAGTAAAGTCCAGGGCTTTGAAGATAAAAACTTCTCCATAGCCTGATGTGGAATATCCCTGATGGCACTTCACAGTAGTTAATATGGAGCTTGGCAATTGAAACTCATTTCATTAAAGTAACTGAGACTCATAATCATTTTGAGTAGCCTTAAAAACAAAACTAAATCATTACAATTTAAATTCACTGTATAGTCCAGACAAAATCAACACATTTACAGAATTGCAGACACATAAACATCTGACACTCAGATGAAGAGCTGGGCCAAGAAATAGGCTACCTTTATTGCGTATTCATCCCAGGGGCCAAACAAATTGCATCAGATGCCAGGTTCACCCAGGGGCCACTGTCTTCATCCACAGGCAGTGTGAAAGAAAGTATGTACTGCTTGGCTATTTACACCTTCTTAGTTGTGTGTGTGTGTGTGTGTGTGTGTGTGTGTGTGTGTGTGTGTGTGTTTTTTAATTAAATATATATGTGTGTATGTGTGTCTGTGTGTCTCCTTCAAAGGGCAGCCTAACTTCCTATGGTGAGATGCCAGCCTTAAGAATACACGCATTTTCATGGTTTTACCTCCACGTGGCTTTACTAAAAAGTAAACTTTGACAAAAAGGAAGCATCATCCAAATTTACTAAGGCCTTGCCTCCCGCCACCTTTAATCAGTATCAGAATTTTTTATCTCTTTTTTATCCCTTGCACTTCTTGATTCTGGAGTGCATTTCTTGATATATCGAGAGATGTTAAGATTTCCATTTTGTGTGGCTTAATGCACTTCACAATGCAGCCAAGCCTGTAATCATCTTCCACAAAAACAGTAGATTTGTTATACAGCAACATTTCTTTAACAGCCTGTTGAAGCTTGTTTCAATTGACTTAAGATATTCGGCTCAATCAGGCTATGATCCATTGTTTTTCTACCAACACTTTGAATCTTGTCTTCTTGTCCATTCAGCCATGTGTTGTAATGTGGCAGCAGCCTATCTGGCTGTGAAATGTAATCACTAGACCCTGGTCTTCATCAGACTGAATGAGACCAGTAGAATCAATGCACTTAAACTAGATCGCTTTACTCTGCCTTGCGCATAATGGCCTGATAGGTGGTTTCATAGAGCACTCAGTCTCTGGAAGTGTGTGATATAAAAAAGACACCGTGTATGTTTGTGTTTAGTGTAAAATATGCTGCATGAGTATATGACTGTTTTCATGCATTCAAAGAATTTACCACTTAAAATGAATCCCATAAAAACTCAAAGTTAATGATCCTTAAGGACCCTGTAATATAGCACCAACATCACTGCATCAAAACCCTGATTAAAGTTTGTGTGGCCACATAAATTAAAAGAATTAAATCCATAATTTCTCTTTGTGTTTTCAACATATCCAAATCTCACTAAGTTATCTTAGCAGCACACCTCCTCTTGTCAATTAAAATGCAAGCTAATCCTTTAAACCAAACAGATTCACATCATGGATCCAGAGACACACAAAGGGAATAGGACCCCTCTCAGAGAGGACGGTATTTACTGTGGTGCCTTTGCCATATCCCTTTTTAATTAACACCGGGAAGTGGTGCAGAGAGGTTGCAGGGGTGCTGGTAGGTAGGTGGGTGTTTTCAGCAGCCAGCTGATAACCCTCTACCCAGGGGTCTGCACAATCAACAACAGGACATGCCAAAGGTCTACTAGACAGCTCAGTGAACCCAGCCTGTATTCCAGCCCCAGGCCACCACCCTTCTGGGCAAAGCAGGAGAAGCAGAATCGTGAGTCTGGCAGCAGAGACAGAGCTAGCAGCCACAGCATTCAGCCTTTTCTCCGCCACCCAACATGAGCCAGGAACACGTGAGAGACAAAGCTGTGTAGCACTGGAAAGGAGGGAGGGTAGAAACTAGAAAGGGAGATGGAAAGAGAGATAGGTAGATAAGTGCTGTAGATAAAAAAAAAAAGTGTTTGCAATGGAAAGCTCTTAGAGGAGCTGTTCACCTTTAAGCGGATGTACAGAGGCATCTTTGCAGCACCAGCTGCTTTTCTTTCTACTCACCACTCTGTAAACTTGGCAGCAAATTTAAGAGCCATGCTTGCTCACCTCTGTTTCACTGTCTGTCTCCTCAGAAATAATATATTCATATCTGTTTTGTTTTTGTTTTTTGTTTCTGAAAGGTGTGAATAAAGGAATATGTTGTCACAAGATGATGCCCACCACTGCCATTGTTTCCACTATCTCAGCTCCACCAACCTGTGCTTGTTAGTGTGATCACTGCCCCTTTGGTGTTTCTGCACGTAATATATCTTTTCACTGCAATTAACTGCTGCAGGGCCACTGTAGGAACTTAGAGGGATGTCCCCTCAGCAGAGCTGTTACCCTGGGGAGTTGATGTAGGAGTGAGATGAAAATAAGAATGCAAGAGAAGAGAGAGCAGTAAGTACATAGAGAGGGAGGAGAGAGAAAGTGGGAATGCAGCATGCCAAAGCTTCCCACCCACCGCTCGTGTCTATAATCTCTCGGGAAAGAGCTAACTATCAGGGAAAGAGTTGTGTTGTGAGGAGTGCTGACAGCTTCGTCTCTTCTGCCCCCTACTGCAAGGGAAGTGTTGATGGAAAAGGATTTCAAAGAGAAGGGAAAAAAAGAGTACTGTGGATGTCTAAATGTCTAGGTCATTCCTCTGGAAGCAGAAATTGTGTCTATACATATATATTAAAGTGTATTAATCTTTAGAGTGTAATAACAACTTAGTGCTCCATAGATTTATCAAAATATGTCATCTACAAGAGGTTGCTGATTGATAACAGTGAGTCAGTAATTGTCCTGTTCAGCCAAAATGTCAATCATGAGCTATTCTATTATATCTATTATATTATATTAAAGAATCAAATCATTAAAGATTCAATTGCAATGTGCTGGTCCTGTGTTATTGGTCGTCTTATGTTTCTCCACTGCAAACTTTAACTTCTTAGATTATGTCTGTTTCATTCCATTGTATTTTTTTATTTATTTGATTCTCTCTGCACTGCAAAGTATAGATCAACTATCCTTTAGTGGCCCTGAATAAGCCTGTTTTTATTATTCACGGTGTGAACTTACATAAACTTTCTTTTACAATAAACAGTTTGGTTTGTCGTTGACGTTGTTGTTGTTTTTATTGCATGGTTCTTCACTCTGGTTTGAAAGTACCTGGAGCAGATTTAGAAAAAGCCACATAGGCTCTTTCTATCAACTCACTTAGACCTCATAGTTCAGGTCATGGATTTTCTTAACATATTGTATTCACTAGCAGATTGCCATGGTCACTGATTGGTGAGTGTGGCAATTTTCATGACTGGGGATTAGCAATCAATTTCAAAATGAGTGCCATCAACATCTAGCAACCACTCGCAACCGGTTGGGGAATATTCCTTTTTCCCTTTAACACTGAAAAATGTATACCTAGAGCTAAAAAGTTAAAGCCATTTAAATGTGATAAAGTTCTGTGATTCCACCAATTAAAATCAATAACCATGCTTGGTATTCCCATCAAAGGTCAATGGTGAAACTGCAAATGGGAGTGTTTAGAAAGTAACTTTGATGAAGCAATCAAAACATACCAGCTGAAGGGATTTTAGAGGTGAGCAAGGAGGTTACCTTGAAGGCGAAACTATCAAATTTGGCAAGGTATGGTTTATTTATGTATTTATTTATTTTTGATGGGCAGAGTCATGAAACTTGTCCCTGTTCTCTTATGAGAACAGGGAGAAGCTCCAGACCTCACAAAGCTGCTCAAAAGCTGCTCAAAGCAAGCCACAGGCATTATATATCTTGGTGCTGATAGAGTGTTACTTGACTAAAATGTCAAGGTTCTCCAGGTTGATTTAAAAAGCAAATCTTTGAGATATGGCATCATGGTGACACGGTGGTTAGCACTGTTGTCTCACAGCAAGAAGGTACTGGGTTTGAATCCACTATCTGGTCTTTCTATGTGGAGTTTGCATGTTCCCTCCATGTCTGAGAGGATATGGCTTCCTCCCACAGTCCAAAGACATGCAGTTAGTGGGGTTAGGTTAATTGGTGATTCTAAATTGCCAATAGGTGTGAATGTGAGTGCAAATGGTTGCTTGTCTCTCTCTGTTAGCCCTGCAACCTGTCCAGGGTGTACCCTGCCTCTCGCCCTATGGCAGCTGCAACCCTGAATTGGATAAGTGGAAGAGAATGGATGAATGGATGGATCTTTGTAGTAAACAAAACCCAAATTTTAAGTTCTATATAAGATGGGGGACTTGAGTCACCCACAATCCGCAGAATACAAACTGTGGGTGCAGAACTTTGCTTTATAATGGATAGCTATTTAGAGAGGTAATAGAACATATGATGCCTTTTTTAGAACATAACAGTAATTACATAATACAACTGGGTTGAATTTTAAGACCTCACACCTGATGATGATTTTCCTACAGGCCTTTTTTTTTTTCACTGTTGTGGTACACATTGTGACTTATACATTCACATCTTGAATATACCAGTTGATACAATTGATTTATTTTTCTCCTCATTGTTGCTAAGTGCATGTTCAAAGGAAATCACTGGGTTTCTCTCTAACATATTGTAAGGTCTTGACCTTTTATGTGAAGGGCCTTGAGATGATTTTTGTGAATTGGCACAAATCTAAGAATTGAATTGAATTACATAAACTATTGGAGGAGATTATTTTCATTTAAAGCTTGTGCTAAAAGATTCACTCTGACTCCCACAGTTCAGAAATCTAATAATGGCAAATGAAATATAGAGTATATGCTAACTAAAATGAGATCAGGAGTATTTCCTAATTAGCAAGTGTACTTAAAATTTAATATACATGCCACCCTCAAATTCATATCTCAAAAGGTTTTTTTTTCTGACATATGCTTCTCACCAGCTGTTGTCTCCATCTCATGGGCCACATGTCCTGAAAATCAAACTCCCATTTATCTGCTAATTGCTTGGACAAGTTGTTCTATTTCATTATCTTCATTTACCCTCCACATTTCTTTATGCTGCATATCGTCTCTTATTTTAGCGATATATTTAATGTATGCAGAACCATTCACTATAAGTCACAGTGGAATACGTTTGCAAATTAAAACAATTTAGCAGCAGTGTGCTAATCCACATGGGGTGATTTAACAATAATTCAGCTCGACTTTGAGAAGGTTAAAATACAAACCACCCACATCGCAACAGCCCACCACCACCCATACTTCAGCAGTCGATGGGGAACATCCATGAGAAGTGGTGTTGGGGGCTGGAGGGTGGCTGTTTCCAATCCCACCCTACAGTCCTGCAGAATATTGGCTGTCAAGAAACAGACATGCTATCAATCATTAGCAAAGTCACAGCCAATGTGAAGGATACCAGTCCTCCTTAGGCCTCGTGGCTGTGACAAGGCAGCAGTTGCATACAGTTTGACATTGCAGTGCTGTAGGTTGAGATTAATGGACACTGAGTGTATGTACTTTATAAAGGGCACCAGATTAAAAAAAAAAAAGTTTCTGACCTAAGGGGGATGAAACAGTCTTTAGTGAGTGGGTGTGCGGAAAAAGTGGGCCTTGATCCTCCCGTACCTCTGTGGAGAAGATTAACAGTGAAGATACAATGGCAAAAAATTAAGCGCTAAGACACGATACAAGCTGGGATCCGCTTAATAGGCTCTGCTTCTTGGCATCTTTTCATGATCATGCATCGTATTTTATCCCTTTTACTCCATTCCCTCTTGAGAATTTGGCATTGTCCAAAATATAACATGAAAAATACTGTCTGCTACTTGCAGATTCAGTTCTGTATTTTTGTTCTTTGCACTGAAGTCCACGTACAAAGTCTTATGTGGATTCCTTTGGAGTCTTTTCTTTCTCTTGAAACTTTGACAAACCAATTCTATTATTTGAAATTCTCTTAAAGTCGAAGAAAAGGATCTGAAGCCTTGATGTTTTAGTCTTTGCAGCAACTCTCAGTTCTCCAACTGTCACTTGATGCTGTTTTGCTTTGGGATATTTTAGCTACAAAATAATGGCTCAGAAACAGCAGTTCAGGAACTCACTGTAGCAAGAAACACCCAACTGTGACACCATCTCAAAACTCAACCATTTATGTCAGTAAGCCTGCCATTTAATCTCCCACTCATGTCCATTACAGAGTTCCAGCCACAATACAGTATATTTAAATGCATCAGTCCCCTGTTAAAAACAAATCCAAGCCATGTGCAGTGTATATTTCCTCATGCTTTTTACTGTTTCAATGGATTCCAGGACGCCAATGTATTTTTGTTTTTGATCCTTGGGCCTAGCAATAGATTGTTCTGGATTTAGATGTGATCGGATACTTATAGGATTTATCAAGCTTTTGCAAGCTGCTCTCTACTAACACAGCCATGGTTCAAATCACAGCTCTGTGTTTGCAGCTCTAACAAAGGACATCATGTAATGCACATCTTTGCCAAATCCATGGACACTGTCAGTTGGCACATCTTGTGCAATGAACTCTAATCCCCACCAAAAGCCACTCTGTATTTTGAGGCAATGCAGGGAAGTTGTCCACCAAAACATCCTGATTACAGTTTAAGACCCAGAAATGCTTAAAAGTGAAGATTCAGTGTATTATAAGAGGATTTTGATTACCTAAGGAAAACTACATGTGCAGTATAATATTATTATTTCCTTTTTATTTCTGTACTGAATTATCTTAAATGTTTTTATTACAACTGTCCTTTTCCTTCTCTTGATGCATGCTCAATAATCCAGGTAAAAGAATCCCAAAAAGTTGAATCTGTTCATCTGGACGTGGCGTTTTTTTTTTTTTTTTTTTTGTTTTTTTAGTGGGAGAAACGTTTCGTTTACCAACTGGTAACTTCTTCAGTCT
>VUQS01038358.1:0-11662 GCA_015108495.1 Heterochromis multidens | reverse complement strand
TATAAAAGAGAATATATATATATATATATATATATATATATATATATATATATATATATATAGTTTTGTTATTTTTTGTTGTTGTTCAGACAGCATGTTATATGAAAACATTATATCTTTCTTGTTTCATTTGACTAGCTGCTGCAGGCCCAGATATGGCCTACTTTTACCTTTTCCTCTTCCCCCTGGTGGCGCAGATGTTATAAGAAGAGGTTTAAATATAGTCTGTACAGATGTTTGTGTGTCATGGTGTGCAAGGTAGGTGTGGATTTTGAATCATCTGCATTCAATCAAGGTGATAAAATAAATATGGGGATTCAAACTTGGAAGAGAAAAGATGAGGGTGCAGAAAAGAGAAGATGAAGGAAGGACAAGAGACAGATGGAAAGAGGAGAAAAACAAGAGCGGCAATAAAGAGAATAAGAGACAAATGTAGAGTGTGAGCGGGTGAATATGAATGCGAGTATTACAGAGAAACTTATAAGAAAGTAAAGACCTGGAGTAGAAGAGGAAAAAGTAAAACAATGAGTGGGAAGAAGGAAGAAGGAAGAAGGAAGGAAGAAATACGGGGTCTGTCTTGATTGTATTCAGTACGGTCGCCTGTCTGTCTCTGATCAATAGCTGCTGTCACTCAGTGAAGGCTCAAACCCCTCCTGCTTATAACCACAAATGTAACCCCAGTCAGCCCTGCCAGGAGCTTTATTATTCATGTGGACCAAATACAAGACCAGAAAACGGGATGAGCACATTGCAGGCTGGACTTGCTCACATGACTGATTTGACTACAAACTGTAGGAAGCCAAAGCTGGGACAAATACCATACTGTGTCTGCATTGTTCCCTGTGTCAAAGTGCTTTGGCAGGATAGAAAAAGAATCATATTTTAATGCTACTAAAAGTGATATTCTTCAGTCCTCCCGACAGTATGGTGTTATTTGAGTCTTCCCGAAATACACAAAGCAGGAGTGAGGAACCAGGAGTGAGTTGAATATAAATGCAGTGTAACATGAATCAATCTCAAATATAGTGTAAGCTTTAAAATCTGCATGTAATTCTGACTACAGGAGTGCATAAAAGGCCACTGTATTGCTCTGCATGAAAATGTACAGTATGTAAAGTAACAAACTTTAAGAGCTGTGGCTTCCTAAGTCCATTTTTAATCATTTCTTGTAGGTATCCAGCCCTTAATTAAAAGTTCTTAATTTAAAAAAAAAATTAACCGGAGGCATGTTAATCTCATTATATGCCATTATGATACCACAGAGAAGGATACAATTGCACATGTTGGCCTCCATATTTATCAAACACATCAACAAAAAAGATAAATTTTCTCCTGAATACTTGAATAATTTTAACCTTAATAATTATTATACCACTAATTAATTAGACACATGACAGCAATTAATATTGTCAGACAAGGTTATTTGCAAAAGGAAAATAGAGTCAAACTAATAGTGACTATCTGAGCAAAAAAGTGCACTGTGCTGCATCTGTTTATTCTTGCTTTTTCACAGATGGTAAAGGTTACCCAGTGAACCATGAACTGCAGTGGTTTTTCTCCCTGCTTGTGAAATTCTAATGCATTTTAAACCTCCTTCAACCTTTACCGAGGCAAGAATACATCTGCAGAAATATAAAGGAAGGTCACTTGCATTACTGTAGACAGGCACATCCTTGCATACTTCTTGTTCCTCTTGATTGCTTGTGTAATTGCTCTCTTGCACACACTTCTTATTAAACATGTTTATTGTGTGTTAGTCAACAAAGCCACAGGCCAAGTTGTCCATGTGCAATAAAAAGTTGTCATGCCTTGTTGTTTGTTGGATGAGACAGTTCTGTTCCTGGTCTCATATTTACTATGTTTTTTAAATGGCTGCTTGGAATCATGAAAATGACTCTTTTATTGCTCTGCAATGCTGCAAAAAGTAACTGAACAGGCATTTCACAAACTGTCAGTTTCATCTCTAAGTGCCACAATAAAAAACATTTTTGAATAGTCATCTCCACACCCACAGGGGGAGATCCACGTCTAAGATCTCAGATTTCTGGTACAGGCCTACTTCAAAGACCGACTTATCAACTTCCCAGGAGGAAACAGGAAATGACAAAAGAGCTCAGTAGTCTGGAGAAGACAGGAAGGAAATAGTTGTCCAGGGAATCTGAACCCCAGACAGAGAGTAGTATAATAAGATGAGTTTTCGCTTTTATGTTATTTGTTGGAAGTGTGATGAAACCCAGCCCAAATGAAGTGGCTTGCTCCAGTGCAGTGGTAATGAAGATATTTTTCCTCACCAGTAAGAGAAAGGCCCGGTCCATGATTAAATATTGACTTATGATTTTCTATGTTCTAATCTCTATCTAATCTATAATTTATAGGAGGTAAAATAGATTGTTGGACTTATCTCAGACGTGATATCTTTCATCCAACATATAATTATTTGTTTTCACAACTGAATGGGGCTGCAGCTCCCTGCAAATGATCCCCTCTTAGAGGTTATCGGGAGTGACACTCTAGCAGAAGTGGGTAGTAATATATTTCATAATCTCAGCTTCAGCAGCTCTATTATACTTCATTTGTGTACTCCATTATATACTCACATTTTTATCAAATTAAATTATTTTAGCAGATTGGACTGTGGACCTATATACATTTGTTTTCAATAGCTTATGCAATCCTAATTTATGATTTCACAATAGTAAGCCACTATTTGTATCATTCAAGCAGCTGCTTGCCTCTCAGTTGTAGCTCATCTGCAGTTCTGATTCCTATTGTGTTGTCACCACAAAACAAGCATTGTCATTAATCTTTTATAAGACTGTGAAAAGGTTGATGATGAGTACAGGCCCTGAAATCTGTTTCATAATATGGTCCCTATAGATTGGGTATAGCATAAACAGCATGCCAATGTGCACTGTTCCCAAATGGCAAAAATCCACTGTCAATGACCACTCATGGACATAGGGATGTGAAACATGCTTGTATAGTAGACCATCATGTAGTCACCCACATTTTTAAGACCTAGACAAAAAGCAAAGTGGGATTCATCCTTGAAACAATTCTGTGTTTTGAAAATCAGTGAAGAACACACAAAGAAGTTTATTTTAAACTCCTGAGACCCAGGCTCTTGTTTGGGATGCATTTTTAATTTCTCCTAGCTATTTGGGATTATGTGGACCTAAGTAAATAACTAAGTATAAGTTGAAGAGAACACACACACACACACACACACTCACGCACACACACACACACACGTATATATATTAGAAATAAGTAACATCATAGATTGTTTTGTGAGCTCCAGTAGATATCTTTTTGTGTACAGACTGTGATCAGTTGACCTGTGCTGCTACTCTAATATTCACTGCTCTTTGTGGATTTGGCCAACTGAATTGAACATTATATAAGCAGATGTTACATGAGCTATATGGCTGATTTCCAACCCCTAGACACTATAAGGCTATTATGAATGTAGAATTCAGGGTTAATCTAATCAGCGTCATCACCCTAAATATAAGGCTACCTATGATGTAGCCTAATAGCAGTACTTCATATGTAACTAGTCTAACATACTGCATCACTGTAAAAGTTATCACAATACTGCAAACTAGCCTGCACTAAACTGCATGATTTTTTCTTTGAATCATTGAACAACACAAAATTAGTATATTTCAATTTGGTTTGCAAAAACATTTTGCAAAAACACAATTGAACATCACATCATGTATATCCATAGCTGTTTGAAAAATTGCATTTGAAATTGCTTGGCACTTAAAAATGACTCCATTTATGCTCGCTTCTCTTCAGTAGCAAGCTAGATGCCTATCTACCGTGACTGCAACTTTACATCTGCACCACGAACGCATCACATGGATGAGGAGGAAAGAGGGATATGTTGAAGACATAAGTGGGCTGTCATTATTTTATTACTGTGCAAGTATCTCCGTGGCCTCACTGGAAGCAAAGCCAGGCTGCAGCACACCAGAAATTAACTCATTCAAGAGTCATTAACCTGCCTATCAGATGTAATTAGTCATTAAAGCTAAGTCCATAACATGGGCTTTCCTAAAGGTCCTAAAAGGTCTCACATCAACATGTAAGAGGCTGTAATGGATCAGATTAAATAAAAAAAAAACTTTTAACTGTCCCAGAAAGTGTCAGAATGCCATTGCAGATATATATATTTCTTCATTTCTTTAATTTTTTTTTAAAGCATGTCCTGGGGTTTATGGGGTTTATATTACAGCATGACAAATTATAAATCACCCTAGTGAGCAGAATGAAGTATAAGGTGCAGAAAAGCCAAAATGTAATGTCCCCATATAAGGATGCAGGGTCTCAGGAAATAAAAGCACAACTTAGGACCTCCAACAATTATTTTCACCCAGGAGATACAATATTTCACCTTTTACTAGCATATGTCAGATACATAGTTTTTGGAGAGCATCCACAAGGCTTCTGTGCAACAGGGTTCACCAGCTGATTCTCCTTAACAGAGATACTGACAGTTTGGCTTATTTTTAGCTTTTCCCTGAAATCAGGATATCTGGCTGGCTTCTGACACACATATTTTGGATTTTACAGTCAAAGAAGATACCTTCCATATTGGTATTTGGAGATTTTGTGGCACCTGGCGGTCTGATTCCCAGTTGCCAAAACTGGCTATGAGGACATGGAAGTCACTTCTCTGTTTGGGAAAGAGCCTGAGCTAGAGTGTGAGGTTAAGAGATACCAGCTAAATGTATAATTCAGATTCTAGACCCAGTCTCCTGGAGAGGGCCAAGACTCTATTCCACTCTGGAATTGCCTTCAGTGAGAGGCAGCAGGCAAAGATGGGTACACTTGTATCCATCCAGTTCACTGACTATATCTTGGGGTTTTCCCCAGATGACAAGAGAGTTGTTATTCCTGCACTTTCATCTTGGGAAATGGGTACTGAGTGTCACTGAACACCATGTTTGAGCATAAGAGTGTTAATAAGTGCACTTGACACCAGGGCACTCTAAGTCACAGGTCACTGATTTTGTGAAGGGTTACTGAAGGATTGTATCAATCAATCTTGGAATTGTCTGTACCAAAGAAATATCAGGAATATTTAAGGCTGCAAGATCTAAACATTTCTCTAACATCATTGATTCATCAAAAAAAAAACTCCCATAATCCCTCTATTATCTCTACCTCCTCCAATACCCTTCAGGATACCTCTGCTGCCAAATGTGAAGAATTCCTCAAACTTTTTACTAGTAGAGTTCAGAATATCAGGAGTAGCATTCCCACCCCCTCTCACATTTTTGGGGTGGCTGTAGCTCAGGAGGTAGAACAGGTCATCTACTAATTGGAAGGTTGGTGGTTTGATCCCTGGCTGCTCCAGTCTGCATGCCAAATATCCTTGGGCAAGATACTAACCCCAAGTTGCTCTCCGATGCATCCATCGCAGTGTGAATGTTAGATAGAAAGCACTTAAGCATACAAAAAGTGTTTGTATGAATGGGTATGAATGGGTGAATGAGGCATGTTGTATAAAGCGCTTTGAGTAGAAAAGTGCTGTATAAGAATCAGTCCATTTACCGTTTTAACTGATTCTTTTGCCTGCTCATCTCTACTCACCTGTTTTCAACCCACTACACTATCCTCTCTTGCTAAGACTGTTTTCTCCATGAAATCCACAGCCTGCCCACTAGAGACTATGCCCTCCACTCTTCTGAAAGATGTATTCAACATTATTGATCCAAGCATCCTCTCCATCATCAACAGTTCTATGTTTAATGGTACTGTTCCATCTCTCTTCAAGCAGGCAGTTGTTCAACCCCTGCTGAAGAAGAACAACCTAGACCCCACCTTACCCAACAACTACAGACTTTTCTCTAAACTTCCATTCCTCTCAAAAGTCATTCTCCATCAACTTCTTCCATATTTACAACATAACAAATTTTTTAAAAAGTTTCAGTCGGGTTTCAGGGCCAACTACAGCACAGAATCCGCCCTGCTAAAAGTACACAATGATCTGCTCCTGTCAGTTGACTTCTGGGACTGTGCCATCCTTGTCCTCCTGGTTCACCTCATACCTGAAAAATAGATCCTTTTCTGTCAGCATTGGAAACTATTCTTCTTCAACAGCTACACTTTGCTGTGGTGTACTTCAGGGTTCCATCTCAGGTCCTATCCTGTTTACTCTATACATGCCTCCTTTCACTCTGCTCCAAAATACTGCTGCTAGGCTCCTCACAGGCAGTTGAGTCTGTTTGATTTGCTCATTGTGTCTCCTGTGCCTTTTTCAGCTCGACTGTATATGTTTAGCACCTACTAACATGTATTTCATTTATTTCTTATCTATTTCTTTTGTACAACACTTTGGTCAACATTCATTGTTTTTTAAATGTGCTTTATAAATAAAGTTGAGTTGAGTTGAGTTGAGTTGAGTTGAGTTGAGAAGCAAAGTGCGGCTTTGGTCGTGGTTGTAGCAAGAACTTGGATGAGGAGAATGGACATTCTCCAAGTGTGGTAATTCCTTAATTTTGCTACAGGTTATACTTACAATATGCTTACAGGTACTTTTTGTGACAGATATTCAGCCCTTCCACTATCTTTCCCTTTTAAATGAGTAAATAGTAAGCTGTCTTCACTTCTATAACCTATTTTTTATATGTTACTAATAAATTATAAACAACACTAACAAAAATGTGGGAGAAAAGATTACATTTTTAATATATAAAGTAATTTAACAGCCACTGAAGGTTTTGTTTTGCTGACCTCCAGTGGTTTAACTTCTCACCAAGTTGTAGTAATATGGCATAGTCTCCAGAGTGTCTCAAGAACACTTCTAACCACATCTAACCACACTTTAATGAGAAAGCGAATTACACATAAAATATTAAACCAGAGAAAGCAGTGAAACACTGCTTTTCATTTTAATATGTAGTTACCCTTTAAATGGTATTTTCTAGTGGTAACCTGACTTCTACATAAGGATAAATACTTCTACATGAGAAGCATATTCTTTCAGCCCTGAAAGAGGCTTATTGTCTTTTATTCACACACCTGCCTATTATTTTGATAGTACTTTGCCTTCCTTAAAATACTTCACTGATTGAATTGTCTTGCGAACACAGGATAATAATGAAAGCTGTCTGATATAGGGCTTTAGTTTTTCTTTGACAAAGTCAAACAAACGCTCTCACTTATCATATCAAGCAAGATGTCCTCAGTCCTTGGACATCATTAAGCTCCACTATTCATGCTGGAAGTTGATTCTCTCTCCATTGTAATAAATTTGCCAAGCTACGGTGATTCACCACTCTTTTCAAAACCATACGCCTGGGACTTGCATCTTATCAATCTCCAGTCATTGGTCAAAAATTCACACTAATTTTCATGCCACTATGATCTTACTTTATATTGCACTCACAGATAAAGGGAACTACAGGACCCACTCAAAATTTCTAATAAACTACAAATGAATGTTTATGAAATATTCTAGCATCCATATTATTACAACTTCTTTGGCAGAGAAGCAAACAAATCACCTACATTGCTGCAATCCAATCCGATAGTCTTAGTGGCAGCCTGCAGGAGAGAACCAGGAAATGGATATGTAGTTTCCCAGGAGCATCACAGCTGTGGACTAATTAGGGAGCATGGCTCAGAATGGCATAAACTGGTCTGGCACGATTACCTGCTGGGGCCCAGGTTCCCATGCTGATCTCCTCTGAGGATAACATAACCTTTACCTGAAGGAAGCATAAAGACTTAACTCTAAAAGGCAAACATCCAACAACCAATAATTTGTGTTTAGCATTTTTGGCAACTGCAAAATAACTTAGATAGTTAAGCCAAAATCTTGTTAAAGTATAATAGCAGTGTAGTATATTATCATATAAGGTTTTTGGTAAGCATTCTTTGCAGTTTGCCATTCATTATGTTCTTTCCTATTTTATTTTGAAAAAAAAAATCACCTTTCATTTGTGGTCTTGGTTGCCTTGTTTCCTGTCTTTCTTTGTTTTCTGGCATTGAGATTGTCTGCTCCATCTTGATGTGTTTCACCGGTGACTTGTCAGCCTGCCTCTTTCACTCTATTTAAGGTGGTGTGTTCGCTTCCTTTGTTGGTTAATTTGTGTTCTCTGGCTGTGTATTTTACATCTCTCCCCATTGTACTGAGTTTCATTTTTGTATTTTTATTTTATTATTATTATATTATTATTTGTATTTTATTTATTTGATTATTCTTTTAACTTCTTTTGTTTATTTTTTTGTTTGGATTGGTACCCGCTTTTCTTGGATTCTCTAGCTTTCTTGTTTATTTCTATTCTAGCCACTGTTATTACTACCCATAAGTTTACTAAAGTTAAATTTTGTTTATTTATTATGCCTGTCACTTTGGTATTTTTCATTACACTAACTTGTGCTTTTTCATTGCTCTTCTCATCCAGTGTGGAGGATATTCCATTCCCTTAAATTCACCTTGAGGAGTATGAAGATAACAGAGGCTGATGGAGGAGCCTAAAGCAAGGAAATACAGGTGTATCATATGTGAGTTTCTTTTATCAAATGGTATGACTTATGAATGCCACACCTCCACTTGTCATAATAAACTGACATAGCCTAAGCCTGATGCTATGGAACCAAGGATTTCTCAGTTGGCAGCTTCACCTCCTCCATAATGAAAATGAAAAGCACCCCTTTTCTCCTGCATTTGGATTCCTGTTTCCCCTTTCTGCTGCATAAAGTAAATATAGTCCCTGATAGCAATATGTCTAAATGTGAAACAAATTAATTAACAAAGACAATGAAACTGGGATTTGCTTACAGTAGATAGAGCAGATGGTGGTTGTCAGAACACCTGATTAGAAACTGAACAATACTGGCAGTTACTTTCAGTGATTTCTTAATATACAGTATTACCCTTCTCAATGGGTAGGAAATAATGTGCAAATATAAAACACTGCTGACTGGGTTAACATATCTATATGGTCTAATACACTTGGTATACGCTGGCATTCAGAATAACTGCCCTCTGTGTGAGTCCATTCAGTGAAAATGTCAGGGCACACAAAACATTTCATAAGTATCCTAAAATGCTCTCTAGGTTTCTTTTGAGGTAGCAGCAATGCAAATGAATGAAGATCTTTATCTGTGAAATGGGAAATATGACTTAATTGTGTTTTCTGTCATGTGGAACACCAAAAAATGACACAGATATTCAGAACTTGCAATCCAAATAAGACAGTCAACAAAAATCTATATTTTGATTATCAAACCCTCAACATCTATTGTTTTTACAGATGTCTATTAGAAATTTGAAGTTTCGTAATTCATTAATGGCGGTGATTTTTGTTGGGATGGGCTGGGAACTTGCTTACATTGAACACAATTCACCTCTCCAGTGTGCATCTGTTTGCCAAGTATTTTGTTTGAGAAAGATGATTATGCTATGTGGAGTACTCTGATAGTGATCGGGGATCCATGCAGAGCTCAATATATAGATTTAAAAATCTAAGATCAACTTCGTGATCTGATGATCTGATGATCTGATGACCTTGGTAACACTAATCCTGTCTGTTTGGTTCTTCAAAGCGAAGCTAAACTGGATTCTTTCACAATAATTTTTACCATTTATATATTTACATACCATTTAGATATTTATATACCAAGAAACCCACCAATTTAAATAAACTTGGCCAATTCTGCCAAGAAGAGTGGTCAAATATTGAGCCAGAATTATTCCAGAAGCTTGTTGATGGCTACCAAAAGCATCTGATCAAGGTGCAACTTGCTGAAGGACATTTAACCTAATATTAATGGGGGTGTATGTATACTTTTGACCCTGTGTGGATTATAGAAAATCCAAAATAAATTCAAACATGTGCACCCAATTCTTATTTGTTAGTCATTAAAGATGTATACTGTATAATCATTCCACCCTGGAAAAAGAACAGTTCAGAGAAATCATTAAAAGCCCCAACTTACCATGGCATTCATGCCCATGATGAGTGCATGTAAACTTTTGACCACAATTGTATGTCTGTATATACATACATATGCATCTGTGAATGTGTATCTTTATATGTATATAAAGATATTAGATATTTTTTGTGGTAAAGGTAATATTGCAAAAGCAATTTAAAAAGAAATAAACGACTTTTTAATTATAAGGCAAATGGTGAATGAAGTGCATTCATACAGTGCTTTACCAGACACTTGAAAATGCTCATCTTATCAATGGGCTAAGCACAACCAATTCTTCCCATAGGACCAGGTAAGAACAGCACAACCACAATTGGATGGATATCTTAAAAGGACAGTTTATGACAATCATCTACTTACATCATGTTTCTTCCACTGAATAAACACTCTCCCATGTGGGTTTGATCCTACTGATATGTTACTGTGACAGCCAAACTGTTTATTCATAATCTTAAGAAAAACAAAACACTATAATTGTATGGAACGATTCAATAACTTGACAAAAAATTCTTAAAGAGAGATTGTTTTTGGTAATTCATATCGTTCATTTCTGGAACTTGTGGTTTTGTTTTTTTTGTTGTTTTTTTGTTTTGTTTTTTACCAGTGATCAAATGCAAAAGTAAAATTCAGCACACTGGTAAATGCAGCATAGCACAAAGACACCAAAGTGTGTGCATCTACAACAATTGAGGTGATTCAATTGATATAGAACTTTATAAATGTATGACTTGTTGGAGGAATCTAGGCTCACCTGCAGACAGGACATTCTGATAAACAAATGACTTAGAATGAGTATATAAATATATTCCATATTTGAGAAATTCTTTAGTTACTGCAGTTGAGATGATTATGAAATACCAATAATAATAATAATAATAATAATAATAACAATAATAATAATAATAATATCTGGCATATGACTCTCTACCAGACAAATTGGCTGTATTGAATTATAGAGGGTGATAGCATGTGGTATGAAAGATTTCCTATATCTATCCTTGTGGCGCTGGAACACATTGAAGGCTCTATTTTTTAGGAAATTTTTAGCATACAGCCTGTGTTGGTCATCCAGTTCAGCTTGTTGTTGATGTGAATGCCCACATTATTATTTAATAATGAATGAAGTATACAGTGGCATTAATAATTCAATTCAATTCAATTCAATTCAATTCAATTTGATTTATATAGCGCCAAATCACAACAACAGTTGCCTCAAGGCACTTTATATTGTAAGGTAAAGACCCTACAATAATGAAAAAAACTGAAAAACCCCAACAATCAGATGACCCCCTATGGCAAGCACTTGGCAACAGTGGGAAGAAAAAACTCCCTTTTAACAGGAAGGAACCTCCAGCAGAACCAGGCTCAGGGAGCGGCAACCATCTGCCGCAACCAGTTGGGGGTGACGGGAAGGAGACAGGACAAAATACACACTGTGGAAGAGAGCCAGAGATTAATAATAACTCATGATTAAATGCAGAGTGGTGTATAATTATTAAGATAAGATTAATATAAGACTCACTTTATTTATCCCAGATTTGTAACAGATTTGTTAATTCTTTTGTTACAGCACTATAAAAAAGTAAAGTAAAGTAAACATATAACAGATCACTTAAATAAGCAAAATGGTGTAAAGTTAAAAAAAAAAAAAAATCCAATATGGCAAAATAAATATCTTAATAAGGTAAAAAAAAAAAAAAAAAAA
>VUQS01038353.1:6825-24714 GCA_015108495.1 Heterochromis multidens | reverse complement strand
GAAAGAGACTGGGCAAAAATGGCATCCATGGGAGAGTTCCAAGGACAAAACCACTGCTGACCAAAACACAAAGGCTCGTCTCACATTTGCCAAAAAACATCTTGATGATCCCCAAGACTTTTGGGAAAATATTCTGTGAACTGATGACACAAAAGCTGAATTTTTTGGAAGGTTTGAGTCCCGTTACATCCGGCGTAAAACAAACCCAGCAGTTCATAAAAAAGATCATACCAAGAGTCAGACATGGTGGTGGTAGTGTGATGGTCTGGGGCTGCTTTGCTGCTCATGACGAGTTGCTGTAATTAATGGAATCATGAATTCTGCTCTTTACCAGAAAATCCTGAAGGGGAATGTCTGGCCGTCAGTTAATTCCCTGAAGCTTACTTGGGTTATGCAGCAGGACAATAATCAGAAACACCAGCAGGTCCACCTCTGAATGGTTAAAAAAAAAAGTAAATTTAAGGTTTTGGAGTAGCTTAGTCAAAGTCTGATTGAAATGCTTTGACATGATGTTAAACAGGCGGTTCATATTCGAAAACCGTCCATTTTGGCTCTATTAAAACAATTCTGCAAAGAAAAGTGGGCCAAAATTCCCCCACACTGATATAAAAGACTCAGTGCCAGTTATCGCAAATGCTTGATCTTACAGTTCATGCTGCCAAGGGTGACACAACCAGTTATTAGGTTTAGTTGGCATTTACTTTTTCACATAGTGCCAGGTTTTTTTCCCTTAATAAATTAAATCATCATTTTGTGTTTACTCGGGTTATCTTTGTCTAATATTAAAATTAGTTTGATGATCTGAAACATGTAAATATGACAAATATGCGAAACACTAAGAAATCAGAAAGGGAGCAAATAGTTTTTTATAGCACTGTACAAACACTGAAAAGCCCGCTGTGAACACTGCTATTATTTTGCATGCAATCTAAAAACAAGCAAAAATTAAATGTAGTTTTTACTCACAATTTCTTTAATAACTTTTTCCACAACGTTTCTGTCCTGCAGGTTGTGAAGGTAGCGGGAAGCTGGGGAGTTAGCAATTATCTGCAGCTGTGCTTTATTGGCAGGCTCATTGGCTTCAGGTGTGATTCCTATGGCAAAGAAACGGACACCCTGGTTCTTGGCATCAGTCACAGCTGAAAATATGTCTGGGTTCCTCGGGTGTGAGATGCCATCAAAGAGCAGAATGGCCACCTTTATGCTGCTTGTATCTGACTCTTCCAAGTAGATGCGGGTCAAGTTGGTGATGGCGTAGGTGGTGTAGGTGCCGTGCCCTATGTACACAACTGGAGCAATTCGGGCCTTAAAGTCTTCTGTGCCTCGCCACTGTCTGAAGGTCTGCTCTATGATGACATGGCTGCTGTACTGAAGGAGGGCTGCACGGGAACTGAGCCCCCGTCCAGTCTGCAGCCGCAGGCCCTGCAGACGGTCCATCAAGTCTGAGGCAAAACGCTTTTCCTGGGCATGGTTGTCCTTGGCGCTCTCTGAGCTATCAATAAGAAAAGCTATCTCCAAACTGCAGTCCTCATCGATAAGTGCTGTGAAGAGAGGAGTTAGGCTTTATGAAACACACAATAGTAAAAATGTAACACTTTAAGTTTTAAGGAATATTAAGGATGGAGCAATTAATCAATTCTGACCTGACACCAATATTTTTATTTATCAGCTGTCTTAAAAATCTCAGCTTTTAAATATTAGTAAAGTTATTAGTGAGGAGGCAAGACAAAAGCAGGGAGAAGAAGAGCAGAGAAGACACGTAGCAAAGGGCCTCGGGTCAGAATTTAATCATATGTTGTTATGTTATTATATATCGATTCAGTGACTGGCATAAACTCATTGGTCAGTTTATTGGTTAAACCCAGTGACTGAAGGAAACAGACACTGGTTAAATGTATGAAATCAAGTGCAATCTAACAACAGTTGAGCATTAAATTCTACTTTTAAAATGTGTCTACATTTCCAGTAATTGTTAACACTGACAAAAAGGTGATAATACTACTTTTCACAGTAGGCAATGGTGGTGTCCTGGAAAGTAGGATATGCTATAGGACACCTAGTGACTGACAGGTTGATGAGCATGAGCATGTAGTATCTCTCAGTTTCTCAGTCAGATCCTCCGCTCAGTCATCACAATTGCATTTTCAAAAACCATGACAGCAATGGCCAAAATTCTCAACTCAATGCTTCAAAACAGGAGACCGCAAACCAATGACTGACATCACCGTGGCTAGGTCCATCCATATTATATACAGCCTCCAGTTCTTTGGTAGTGACAATAAATTCAGCAATATCAAAGGTAGCTCCTTCTATGTTTGCAGTCTTATGCTGTGGTAGGCTAATTGTCTCCCATCGTTGACTTAATATTTAATGAACAAACAGAAATTTAATATTGATATTCTTAAGCAAATAAGTGTGTTTCTCAAAATGCCAAATAATGTTTAACTCACTTTAAAATGCAGAGTATAGAGGATCAAACAAGTATTTAGCAAAGGAAGCATATGTTGTTGCATTTGGCATTTCGTCATTAGAGGACAGCTGTTGGGCTTCACAGTAAACCTCTATGTTACTGGATACAATTAATTTTCTTGTATTTCTTGCTGTCAAGTTGGTTGGCTAGACATTTTCATATCCTTTATAGATTTCTTACCCAGCCAAATACAAAGAGCCCACTGATCACAGTCAAACGAATTTCATTAGTAGGGGTGACATTTTTATCAGTGGGTCCTCTAGAGGGGGAAAGGTGATTTATTGACTGTTACAGGCTGATCGCTTTTCCAGAAAAGTGTGATAAGTTCATGAATGTGACATATCATTTTAAAAGGGAAATAAAAGTAACTCAACTTGCTGCGCCAACCTTGGTGGAGGGAGGTCACAGATCTAATATAGGCTGAGGATAAATCACATTAATCTTCACAGGAATATGTCACAAAGAGAATGTGCCTGGGGAAACAGGATTCTGAGCGAATAAAACATTTGGGTAACAGAGCACTGAATCGTCACAAGGGAGATGGATGGTTCTGAGAAGCCTCCGAGATACAATCAATCCAAGTGGATTGCATCCTACAGCAATGTCCTTGTTGAGTATCATGTTCTACTTTTTTCACCTGTAGCAGTACTATTTCCTTACCTGAACAAATTCCACACCATTTTCTCCAAATTAGAGTATCAGTGGAAAAGAAAAAAAAATAGACCCTGGTTTTCCCAGAAATTTTTGAAACAAGAAACTTACATTTGCCATTTTGAGGTATAGAGTTTGTAGAATATACTTTGTTCTTCTTCTTGGTGGTCACCACTGGTTCTTCATAGTCTTCTTCATAGTCCTGTGCCAACAGACCCTGAAGTCCCCACAGCAGCAGGAGCCAGTGCACAGAGGGGACCATGACTTCCCTAACAGGGATTTAGGGAAATGGATAAAAAAAAAAAAAACATGCATTTGAATACCCTCCACAAAACCCTGTACACACTCACAGAACAAGCTTTGACAAGCATAAATGTTTAGGACTCAGCCATCAAGTATGCATACCTTACAGTGTTGCTGACTCTGTAATAACTTGTGCTCGCTACTCTGTAGCTCTCCTGGCAGTAAAGAAATTCAGAAAAAAAGGTTAAAACAGGACAAACAAGAACTTCTTCAATCAGAGTAAGTTTAATTCCATGTCCTGTGCATCATGTTGATGGGCCTATTGCAGAGATTGGGTTGAAGCAAAGAGTCTCCAGATGCAGCAGGCACCATATAGTCACACCAGAAGCTGGAGCAGCAGTGAAAAGCCCAAAACCTTTATTCTGGCTCTCATGGGAATCCCATAAATTCAAGCCATCCCTAAGCTTGCATCAAATGAAGAGAAGTCCAGCCCTTTTTCTGATAATCGCTCCCTTTTGGTGAGAGTGTGGGTGGGGTAGAGAGGCAGTTACAGACATTCTAGAAAGATATGACCGAGCAACCAGTAACCTTTCCCTTTTTTTCAGTAAGTGTGTCATTTTACTTTCTCAGTCATACTATTAGCAAAATGGGCAGTACAGAAAGTCCAGGGGAAGCTTTGTTGTAAGCTCATTTTTTGTAACTGCTGGTTGGGTTTAAAGTGAGTATTTATCCATGTTTTCAGTGTATTATGTGGTAGCAGGGCCAGGTGATGTCTTTTATGATATGTCTGGCAAGTTAATGGGGTAATGATAAGGCAAAGTGGAATTATGTGATTTAAAAAATAAGATGGGTCAAACGCTAAATTCATAAGCAATAAAATGCAAGGACTGTGCAATTTGTAGAGGCATATCTATCTATCTATCTATCTATCTATCTACTTTTTTTGTTATTTTGAGTTAATTTGGTGGATGATGGAGAGGCAGACAGCAAACAGGGCAAGAAAGAATAAAACATTTGGTGCTGTTCTTAAATCATGTTTTAGCATTCATTATTATGTAACTGTTAAAATAGCCTGTGCCATTGCAGGTAAACTCCTTAAATTTCAGTTTAGCTTAAACCTGAAATAACTATTTTTTAAAACAGCTGTAAACACATATAACACACTATAGATGGATGACAGAAGCTCAGCCAAAAACTCAGATTTGTACCTTAAGGCAACATACCACGCAAAATCAGCCACCACAATTCACTTATGAAAACACCCAGAGTGGTCATTTGTTATTCCTTTGACATGATTTACCTACATTTCCAGAATTCAGAACTAAGTAAACTAATAAGAGTATTTAATGGCCAATTTAGTATTAACAGGTAAATACACATTTATTATATTTCCAAGAGTACGTTTGAATGGAATTTTGTCGCATTCTTCATTTATTTATATTGTTCAGATCTCCTCAAAATTGAATAGATCTGTTTAGTTTGCATTCTTAATATCTTATTTTATTTTAATATCCTAGATTCCAAGTCAGGTTCCTTACATTAACACAACATGAAGTGTCTTTTCTATCAAAAGTAACTTTACAGTTGGATGTGAGAGGCTACAACAAAACCAGTGCAGATCTTATTGGAACCTGGTGTGTATCCTTTCCAGCACCAAAGAAAAGTCTCATAACTCCTCAAACATATTATAATATCTATGTAGTACTTAATCAGAGGAGTCTTAAACTCCGAGACTGTCTGCAACCATAAAATTTGAACCAGACTCACATAACTCAGAAACTGAAATGACACTGGGTGTTGTTATTGCCTACTGTGTTATTGAATTCAGGTAAAGGTAAGCTGTCATAAAAAAAAAATGCTCCCCTTAAGAGATAAACTTCCTTAAATCTTGTTCAGCTCCCTTTCCTTTATGTCAAGTGCTGATTAAGCAAAGCAAGGAACTCTGGGAATTACTTTTGTCATTTCTGCTTCTGCTTTGAATATTTCACATGAATCAAGGGAACTTCTGTTGCACAGACATTTATTTTGTTCCATAATACACAACATATGGCAAAACTAGGACGCAGCATAGCACTGAATTTCAATATGATATGCCTTATAAAAATGAAGAACCACAAAATATGGAGAATCTTCAGAAAAACTAAACAAGGCAGCTGCAAATCCAAAGACTGTTATGACACTTTCGGAAACAAAAAAAGTCTTTGCTTTCTCACTTTTGTGGATTATTCTAAATAAAATAAATAAATAAAAAGGATGCATTTTCACTCTGCTGCATTCAGAGTGTGTATTCATTTGCTGAAAGGTTTTCTAAACACAAACCCAAGCATTTCTCTAAATTCCACAACAATTAACTGACATTCACTGAGAGCATGATAATAAATTAATAAAGATGGTCCTATCTGAAAGAATACTGTGATGCTCTAAGCAAATGCTGACACCAATAAAGGGCATCAATAAAGAGCGGGGCATGGCATTTTTATGCAGTGACACAGAATTGAATTTTAATGAGCGAATAGTTTAGCTGGAAAAGGTGTATGGCAGGTCTTTCTTTTATGACAGTACGGAAGCAACCACTTAGCTCTTTGATATTCCATAACCCCTCCAGGTATCTTTCCAGTGACTTTAGTTTAACCACTGCTTTTACAAGATAATGTATGTGTTCAAACAGATAGTTACAGCACCAAAAGGAAGACGAATGACATCTGAAGCTCTTGACTGTCGCATCAATGCACATCACGCACTTATAAGATTGTTTGGAGCAACAAAAGATGTATCTCTGTCCCAACAAGTTCTCATATCAGTGTGATGTGAAGGAGAGATGAGGGCTACACCACAGTGGAGGCTAAAAATCCAAACGGTCTTTATTGTGTAACTATCATGGGATATAAGGAGTTCTGTTAAATGTCCAACACATGCATATGGGCTTGTCTAAATTGTTAGTCACAGATAAAATGCACATATAATATGCACAATATGTATATATTTTCTTCTTTTGGATTATTGGTTGCTATGTGAAAAGTTTTCACAGGACTCTATGCAGTCCTATGAAGAACCAAGTACACCCTTATAGCTTCCACAGGAATTAAGAGGGAAAGCAGCAGCCAGGTACTGGTAAACAAATGAAATTGATCAACTGATCATCAGCAACTGCAAGCACCTCTATAAAGACCAGAGGTTTGGGCAGTTTGCTGGTTTGGAGCATTGAAGTGGGTGTTAACACAATGCCACAATCTTTCCAGGACCCGACGTCCCAGCAAATTCACCTCAAGGTCAGACCATGCAACGTTCGGAGAAACTGCAAAAACCCAAGACCTACATCTCAGACTCTACAGGCCTCAGTTAGCATGTTAAATGTTAAAGTTCAAGACTGTACAAAAAGAACAAAAAGACTGAATCAGAATCAGAGTCAGAATACTTTATTAATCTCTGAGGAAATTATGTATTTACAGTTGCTCCAGGACAGTAAGAAAGTAATTAACAAGTTAAAATACCAATATTAAATAATACAATATATTACAAATTACAAAATATTACAAATAGCTCTAATAATGTCTGAATAATTGTGGCTTGCTCAGAAATGTTGCCAGGAGAAAGCGTCTTCTCGCTAAAAAGAACAGTAGCATGGCTTAGGTTTGAAAAGTGGCAAGACTTGTTCCAGAAGTCTTGTGAACAAACCACAAGACCAAAGTGGAGATGTTTGTCCATAATGCATATTTGATGAAAACCAAACACAGCAGATCAGCACAAACACCTTACACCAATTGTTAAGCATGGTAGTGGAGGGATGATGATTTGGGCTTGCTTTCCAGCCACATGACCGGGGCACCTTGCAGTCATTGAGTCAACCATGAACTCCTCTGTATGCCAAAGAATACTGGAGTCAAATGTGTGGCCATCTGACCAACAGCTAAAGCTTGGCCAAAACTGGGTCATGCAACAGGACAATGATCCCAAGCACAGCAGCAAATCTACAGTAGAATGGCCGAAAACGAAAAGAATCAACGTGTTGCAATGGCCCAGGTAAAGTTTAGCCAGGGGGTCGCCCCTACTGGCTATTACAAAGAATGCAGATTTAAGGCAATGTCCAAATTTTGTATACACTCCACATTAACAAGGCACCTGTCAGCTTTGCTTTCATTGCTACAAGTTTCTTTCTATTTCATGGTCTCTGGTTATAACATCACTTTTAGTTTGAGCTTAATTCTAATGTCAGCCTACTAGCAGATCTGATGTTTGCCAGTGTAAGCACACTAGAATAGAGATAATACAAATAATAAGATAATAATGGAATGTAATTAGTTTTGTGCAACTGGTTTTCAGTGTAATTATATGTAGTTTTAAATGGATTTGGTTATATAAATCCAAGTATTGGATTAATTAAATTTTATCCTGTTAATAATTTGCATCAGATTAAAAGTCAAGAAGTCGCATGTTATCAGTAATATCTGAAAGGGAACCACATTCAACTGCAATCTATTCAACATTTCTAAACATTTACATTTTTTGGCAAAATGCAACTGCAAAATTCTTGCATTAGCATGCAAACTTGTTGAAAATAATAACATTTGGATGTTTAGCAGCTCTAATATTTATCCAGTTCAATGTTGGCATGCTACTGTAACATTTACTAATTAACTACCCACAGGTTATAGCCTCAGTCTCAGCTGATGGCAATGGCCAAGGCTTCAAAAACAGGACTTCACAAACTAAGTGGACAACACGTGGCTACGTCATCATACAGAGGTCATAAATGAGTGTGAAAAATTTCATGAATTGTTATTATGGATACAGTTCAGTCAGGTACTTACCTGACTAAAAACACAGGCATTGCAACATTGCCTAGAGCCTTGCCAATAGCAGGGCTAAATAGACCAGAAAGAATAAAAACAATAAATAGTCTTTGCAAGCATCACTTCTACTTTGAGCACATTCTCACTGCTCCTATCACCTCATAAAGTCTTTTATCCAAAATAGAAAATACAACATTGTTTCCTGATAAGCGCTACAGAGACTATGCCTGTGGAAGGTCAAAGGTCTGCTGTCAACCTGTCCCAAGTATGATGAGTAGCTTTGCAAAAGGTTGTTATTTTAGGATAAAAAAACATTTGTAAAGCAGTTTTTACTTTTTATGGATTCAAACAGTGAGTAGATTTCACAGATGACTCCGTAATGATTATCATTAGACCTTTCAAATAGCACATTAAGCTGATCTGTTTGAATGGTAACCACATCGACCTCTGCTGCATTTGACTGTTTGAATAAACATGTTGATTCTTGTATCACACACTTGTGAACTCATCCAGTAGATCACTGTGGCTACAGTAACAGAAACTCAAAGTCAGTATAAACACTAAGGAAAGACTGCCAACTGACGTCAGCATTATTCCACTGACTATATTGCAGCTACAGTTAAAATTAACTTTTTCAACGTGATTCTACTTGTAACAGTCCAGCAACACAAACCACAAAGCCTAGCAACTAATCTCAGTCATCAGTCATCAGACATTACTTTGGGGCATGTGAATGATGCTTAATTCAAATGTGCTGTTTTTGCAGGCAAATTCAGACTAGTAGAGATCTAGCTGAGCCTGCAGATCGTCAGATACTCATCTGCAGGCATGGGGAGGGATGCTAATTCTACATTTACAGCAATATCCAAAAGTGTAGGTGTTTCTTTTACAAACATTTTGAAAAAACCTGATGGAATACCATGACTGTATCTGCAAACACTGAACTTCATGCTGACTGAACTCACCTGCAGTTATGCTCTGTATAGTACCCTTTTATGCCATAGAGTGACATTTTATTCTTAAGTATGCTTTGTAATCAGAGATGACTTCTGCTTTTGACATTCGACAAAAGAGTAGTACACACACATGCTCATTCCTGCTTGTTAATGTGGAAGTGCTGCTGAAAAGGCAAAATGTAAAAATGTGCAACTGTGCATACACTAACACAAAACATCAGTCACACATTTTATTTCTTTTGGTACGGCAGCTCACTCTAGTGTAAATCTGGTGGCATTACAATTCACATCTGAGCTTCTTTTCCCCAGCTCCATCCTGCAGACTTACTCCATGTTACAGATTGATTTTCAGTCTTTAAAGACTTTTATGAAGCTTTATACTCATCACAGATTAATCCATCTGATATTGCCAGTGAAGAATTTCTTAATATAAATCTACCAAAACTAAATGACGAACAGACTGTGGCTCTGGATTCACCTCTTTCAATGTCTGAATTCCATGAAGCCCTACAGCATCTCTCAAACAATAAAGCCGATTTTCCAGCAGATGGTTTTCCAGCAGAGTTTTACAAATAATTTTTGCCTACGTTAGCGCCTACTTTTTTCAGAATGGTAACTCAAATTCAGAATGATCACACACTTTCTCCAAACATGAACTCTCATTAGCCTTCTTGTTAAACCAGGCAAAGATCCTAAACTCCCGTCCAGGTACTGCTCAATTTCACTCATAAATGTAGACCTTAAAAGACTTTGTCCAAGTCTTTGCCAGAAGATTAGAAAAAAAATCACTCCACTCATAATACACACTGACCAAACAGGTTTTATCAAGGGTAGACACTAAGCCAATAATACACGCAGACTAATAAATGTAATAGACTACTGTTCCACTAACAAATTAGAAACCACAATTGTCTCTTTAGATGCAGAGAAAGCATTTGACCAGGTAAACTGGAAATTTTTATTAGCAGTTCTACACAAATTTGGATTTGGTTCATTTTTCATAGATTGGATCAAAACACCATAAAGCTCTCCAAATGCATGTATTAGGACAAACAATCTTACTTCCCAAAGCTTCAATCTACAGAGGGGCACCAGACAGGGCTGTCTGCTTTCCCCCTCGCTTTTTGTCATCTTCACCGAGCCATTAGCAGCAGCAATCTGACAAAATGTAGATATTAAAGCATTTCAAACTGAAAATACAGACCATAAGATAAGCCTATATGCTGATGATGTATTACTTTTCCTTAGGACCTCACAAGCCTCTCTGATGAAGGCAATCACACTTATAGATAAGTTCTCATCCATATCAGACTACCCTATCAACTGAAGTAAATCAACAGTTCTGCCTCTGAATTGTAATTTTCAGAACACCTCCACCATTCCACTACAGTCAGGTAACATTAGATATTTAAGTATAAATTTTTCTGCCAGGCTCTAAGACCTGGTACGGTTGAATCATATTCATCTACTAAAAACGGTAGAGGATGATCTCACACGTTGGAAAACTTTACCTATATCACTCATGGGAAGAGTTGCTACCATTAAAATGATGATTCTGTTTTTCTAATGAACTCTCTATTGCTTGGTTTAAGTCACTAGACTCAAACATTTCAAAATTTTTATGGAAAAATAAACCATCACGAATAAGTCTAACAACTCTACAAAAGCCAAAGCAGAATGGTGGTCTAGAACTACCAAATTATTATCACTACTTCTTATCCAATAGATTGCTAATAAGCTTCAAAATGGATTAAACCAAGCTTGTTAGACAGCCCATGGCTGGACCTAGAACAAGCACTCTGTGGAAAAGTAAAAATCTCTAATATGCCTTTCATTAGCTCCAGTATCAAGCATCATAACTGCTTTAAAACACTTAACATAAACACCTCTCTGACAGCCTTGTGGGAATTTAAAAAAAAACAACTAAGTCTTCACTTATCCCATGTAAACTAACACCCATTTGGAACAATCCAGACATTTGTCAGAAAAAGAAAATATTAAATTTTCCATCATGGTATGAGAAAGGGATAAAAAAAAATCTAGAACATGTTGTTCAAGATCAAAATATGAAATCAGCAATAGTAAATTTCTTGAATATCAGCAATTGAAATCCATCATACAGGAAAGATTTAAAAGATTTTATCTCAATTAACTGAACTTAGAAATACCCACATGGGTAACGGAATTTTTAAATTTCTGTACCCCCAAATTGTTATCAAAAATATATGTTATTGTTAAAAATTTATTATTCAATTTCCCTATTTGCTTCCCTAGGCATGGAAGCAAATACATCACATATAGTCCTTACTGCCTTATGCATCACTAAGAAAACTGTCCTCATGAATTGGAAATCAAAAAACTGTCATGGTCCTGGGTTTTCTCCCCAGCGTTTTGAGTTTGTTCTGGACTTATTATTTATCTTTGTGAAATCATGAGATAATTATGTTCTAGTTATTGAGTATATTATGATTTCTTAGTGCTTCTGAGTTTATCCTTAGTTCTTGGGTTTTGGTGGTTTATCTTAGTTCACCTTTTCGTGTCCAGTCTGTCTCTGTTTCTCTCTGTCCTGTCATCAGTGTCTCTGTGTTTCGTTCCTGTCTTCCCAGTCTGTCATGTCTTCATGTTTGTTATCCACAGTGTCAAGTTCACGTGTCCTAGTCTTAGTGTGAGTGTTATGTTTCCTGTTTTACTTTGTTAGTCCCTCGTCTCTTGTGCCTTGTTCAGTTTTGCTTTCTCTGTCTTGTTACTCCTGATTTGTCCCCGCTGTATTCCCAGCTGTCTCCACTTACCTGATCATCCTCCTGTGTATATTTAAGTCCTCAGTTCTCCTCGGTTCTTTGTCGCGTCGTCATTGTTTTCCCTGCTAACTGTGTGCTCTCTGTTTCCTGTTTGATATCCAGTTATTAGTTCCAATGCCTGCTCTGCCAGAGTTTTGTTTGTATTTTGAGTTTACTTTAATCTTAGCAATAAAGCTATTTCAAGATCAGGTCTGTCTCCAGAGTCTGCACATTGGGTCCTCACTCTGTCTGCCACACAGCTAGCCCATGACAGTACGACGCGACCATTAACATGGATCCAGCGGACTTGATAAGGGATTGGCAGTATCTTCCCGGCCGCTTACTTTCCAGCCTCTCCGTTCTCTGGCTCTCCTCCACAGTCCCCGACCGTGTCCCGCTCAAGGAAGAGGGGAGCTCGACGACACAGGAAGGACTGTGAGCCTGAGTACTGCAGTCTCACTTTGGAACAGTCTTTCCTGGCAATTCCTGAGTCTGCGCTATACAGTCCCTCCGCCTCGACGACACCCGGGATTTCCGCTTCGACGATGCCAGACTACTTGTTGGAGGAGCCGCTGACCAGCTCGTCAGAGGTTCCGCACCGGGGTCCGTCGGAGGCATTCGCTGATTAGCGTTCCAGGCCCCTTCTTCCCAGCAGAGGCAAGGCTGTCGACGCCCCATCCCAGCCTAAGACTACTCTTCTCTCTGCTTCTGTCAGGTTTTCCGTTCTGCCTGCTGGTGTGAGTGAAACTGTGTTTTCCCTTGGTGTCTCCTCGGAACCGGAGAAGTGACTGTGATTTCTGGGCTGGGGAGGGTAGGAGCTAAATGTATAGTTCATGCACCTGCTACTGAATTTAAGTCCGGGGTTAGCGTTTCTGATCCGGCTGCATCAGAAACAGCTATTTGTGTTTCTCCTTTTGAAGTTGTTAGTGTTTCCAACTCTGAATTAGTTCATAGCATCTGTCAGTCAGAAACAGTTCACTGTGTGTCTCAGCCAGCAGTTATTTTTCCGAGCAGGTCAGCTACAACAATGGGAAAAGGGTTTTATATGATTCAGTGACAACCACTAATAAAGCTTTGCCTGTTGTTTCTGAGACAGCCCCACCTGATTTTCTGTTCAATGTAACTGTTCCAACTAAGTCTGTTCCAGTATTAGTCACGACTGAAGGAGTTTGTGTTTCCGAGCAGCCTCAATCTGAAAATATTTGTATTAATGAACCTGTTTCATTAAAAACTGTTCATGTAGCCCAGTCTACATCTCCAGAGACTTTTGACCCAGCTCCTCATACAAAGATTATTAGTGTTTCTCAGTCTGTCCAACCGTCTGGTTTTGTTTTGTGCTTCTGAATGGGCAAATGAATCCACTGGTTGTGCTTCTGTGCTGGCAGTGTTAAAAACTGCTTCCCCGATCCCTGAGCCAGCCTGTGCTTTTCTGCCTGTTCTGTTAAGAACCAAGAACTGGGTTTATGAGTTGGACTATCTAAAGACTATTAGAGCCACTAATTCAAAGTCTGTTTGTGCTGCTTTATCCAGGGCCCCTCACAAAGACAGTTTTTCCCTCCAGCCTCCTTGTTCCAAGACTGTGGCCTCGCAAAAGACTGTTTTATCCACCTGAGGCCACCCCTGAGCCTACTTCTCCACCTGTGCCTGTTCCCAGAGTGAGGATGGCTAGGACCAGCCCGTCCGTGCACCGTACCTGTTCCTCAGGTGGGGACAGCTGGTGTCTAGCCAGACCCTGCACCCATGCCTGTCCCCAGAGTTAGGGTGGCCAGCACCCAGCCTGTCCCCGCACCTGTACCCATTCCCAAGGTGAGGGCGGCTGTGGTCTGGTCTTTCCCTGCTCCAGTTTTTGCTCCAGTTCCTGCTCCCATGCCTGCTCCAAGAGTGGCTCCGGTCCCGCCTGTGCCTGTCCCAGTCCCTAGGCCTCACCTTCAGCCCCAGCCTCAACCAGAGCCTGCTGTGTGCAACCGGAGCCTACGCTCGGGGGTCTTGGGTCACCTGAACTCGTCCCCGAACCTGAGCCCGGGGCTCCCGGGCCGCCTGAGCCAGAGAGTCCAGAATCTGCTTCGTCAGCACCAGAGCCTGTACTCGAGGGTCTCCGTCGCCGTCATCGGCCTCCAGCCAAGCCTTCGAAGCTGTCAGCTGCTGGCCTCCAGAGACTCTTCGTCTCCGCTGCTGGCCCTGAGGCCGGCCTCCAGGGGGCTTGAGAGCTGCGGCTGCCCTTTTGGGGTATCTGTGTCTGCCTCAGTTGGTGGTGGTGGGGGGCTGGGGTGGGTCTACCTTGCGATCTTGGGATTTGGGGCCCAGGGTGCTTGTTGTGGCGGGTGCTGGCCCCGGGCCAGGTGGCTGGCCTCTTCTTGTTGGTGCAGAAATACTGTTTTATGCCTGTCAAACTGTTATCTTTGGCATTTTCCATAGATTCAACTAAAGAAATGGGAACAAATTATGTATTTTTGTGACAAGGTGCTAGTAACAAAATGCCTTAAGACACAATTTAACATAGGTTCTTTGTTAAGTTGTCTGTTATGTGTTGTAGTTATGCTTGAATGACTCATAGGTCAGTTTTAAGTGGCTAAACAAACAAACATCCTCTCACAATGGTCAGGTACAAGGACTGGACTGAAAATGAGTGAAAAATTACCAAAAGAAAAACATTTAAAGTCCTTCAGACAGCCTGGAGAACTATTGTTCAAGACCACTTTAAAACAAGAAAGTCTGGCTCCTTGGAAGTAAAATATAAATAAATGTTGTATGATTTTCCCTTTCCCTTCACCTATTTATGTGACTAAACTTTGTCTTTTAAATTATGGCAGTATTGCTCCTACCGTAGGAACAGCTCCTCTACTTCCTTTTTCTATGGCATTGCATCAACAGGGGGACGTTTAATCTGAAAATGGTAAATCATAATCATTGGTGGGTAGGTACCATCAAAAATCAAAGGACTTTTAGTTTGCATGTTTTGCACAATTTGTCAGTTTTTTATGTGATCACACTTAGTATGTGGTGAAATGGGAAACAGCTTTATTTCATCTAATCACAGGTTTCTCAAAGTGCGGTTTGCAGGTCAGTGGTAGCTTGGTAATATTCTATGCAGCCCCGAGTACAAAATGGAAAGAATGCATTTCTATGCATAAAGTTCATCCACAGTTTTTGTCATACTCTGATAAAGCAGCACTAAACAAGACCAATGGGGTATGTTTCTTCAGGATTTCCAGAAAAAAGATTTGTTAAAACCTCGGCTCCTTGACTTTTCAGTTTATTTAAATCAGCTTGAGTCATATCCAGGAAAAATCAATCTTGTTTCAGTATAATCTGACCAGTACTCTAGGAGGAGTAGGGATTATTGTGAAAATGGAAAAATGCAGTTACATGATCAATATGACCTTGACCTTGAACAGAATTTGGGCAAAGATTGATTAGATCATCACTATGTGGAAGTTTCTGTAAAATCAGACCAATAGTTGTACGCCATTCTTATGAAGCGTGGAGGGATGGATGCCTCACCATCACATAAGCTCATTGGTCCTTCAGCCACATGAGCTAAAAACTAAGCTAAAAACTAAACTAAGCAAAAAGAAAAACAAACAAAAAGAAAAACATACGAAAAAAACACACAAAATAAAAATTACCAATATGTCATTCTTGTTATATTTCTATTGATTGTGATTATTAAAATAGGATTGTGATAGATTAGATAGCCCAGTAGTTTATAGAGTTGTTAAACACATTAACATTAAAACAATGTTCAAAACTGCAAAAATATTCCAGTAATATAATACATGCAATAATGGAGGAATCCTGCCTAAAATATTCCACGACAGATCAATGAGCTTCCATTTTCCCTCTATGAAAAATTGCCCCTTGTAGAGTGCTATGTCACTCAAAGCACTCTAAGTGCTCAAACTGAGTAGAAAGGTACTATGTTTACCATTTACCATTCATGGACTGTGTCACTAAGTTTGTTTTATAGATATACTGAAGTGTAGGGATAATTTTAATATTTTAGCTGGTCAGGTTGGAGTGCTTTTTAGCTGCCTTATGTATTGTTTTATATTTAAAATCTTAATATGCAAAGTAAGAAGTGACATTAAAGTTCATGAAAATGTATTTTGAGAAACTGAAATGGCAAAAAGTTGAGTCATGTTGAGTCTTTCCACAAATTACTTCAGTACAGTACTTTCCAATAATTTATGTTTTAAATCTTTACTATTAGCAAGGTAAAGTACTACTGATTGTGTTATAATGTAAACACAGAAGCCTGTAGTTTCTTTAGGTAAACTGGCTGTTTCTCATTTCAGTGAGGGCGCTGTTAGTGACCTATAGCAAGAATAAGAGTTACTTGGACAACGAACCCCACTGGGATGTCCAGACCATCTACATGAACTAAACCACTGAATTATTACTTGAATTATATGTAACCTTTTGTTTAGGCGGTCATTCTACATTCATATTTGGTGTCAACTAGGCCATTTCTATCGAGGGCAGCTCAATGTGCTTTACTACTACGCATGCTCGCTTTGATCTGGTTTACGTTGCGCGCATGCGCAGTTCGTCTAAGCGGTCAAACCGATATAAACCCTGAAGTTCCTCTGTCTCTTTCCACCTTCAGCCATTTTAACCATGTTAGGAGCTGTGGGACGCTGCTGCACCGGGGCTCTGCAGGCTCTCAAGCCTGGAGTCCAGCCCTTGAAGGCTCTCGTTGGATCCCCAGCTGTCCTTTCACGTGAGTCCTGCATGCTTGGTGTTTCTGGAAAGGAGACTGTTTAAAGAAAAGACCCATTTACCCGGCTGTCGGAAGAGGGCAGGGGCAGTGCTAAAGTTAGCTGGTGCTAGCAACACGCTGGCTCCCCTGCCGGCGGCTCAGCAGGCCTTAATATCAAAATGTAAATTTAAAATCCGTTAAGAGTATTTCCAAATCATGAAATAGGTACACGTATATGCAAACGCACCTTTTCACGGATGCTTTGCATTTTGAGATGAGCAGGCTGTGTTATTCTCGTGTTATTAGAAATGACCTCTGTGTAATGACATGAGGCGGACGGAGACTGCTGTTAGCATTACTAGTTGCAGATTAGCAGGGTTAGACAGTCGGTAGCACAGTTTACCTGCAGACGTATTAGAGAGAGACAGTAACAGCACAACATACAAACCAAACACGGAGTTATGCCACTGAGTGTCTGTGGCTAACTGTAGCAGCATTAGCAGTGTTAGCGCGGAGTCCATTCATCTGCCATTGTAGGCGTTGACGCTGTTTAGTGGGAGAACTGGCGTGTTTGCAATTAATAAAGTCAGTTGAAATTTCACTGAACTGAGCTCAGTAGTGTTGTGTTACTGCATCTTTCCAGTTGAGTCGCCCATTGGCCCACAGTCGCTTGACATTGAGATGTAGTAACGCCTGTCCTTTCCGGTGCTTTTCACAGCTCACAGCCATACAGCAAAACAAGGTCATGGTTGTTGTACATCTGTGTGACTCTGTGCGGTTTATTTTCCAGGCAGAGACTATGTCGCACCTGCTGCCGCTGCCAGCGCCGCCACCGGACGCATCGTGGCTGTCATTGGTGCTGTTGTCGATGTCCAGTTTGATGAGGGTCTCCCTCCCATTCTCAACGCCCTGGAGGTGACAGGCCGTGAGTCCAGGCTAGTCCTGGAGGTGGCACAGCATCTTGGTGAGCCAGTTGGATTATAACCTTCACCTACCCCTACAAGTGCGCAAGCAAGTCTTATTAAGTTTAAACGGACAAATCAAACTCATATTCTGTGTTTAGGGGAGAACACAGTGCGTACCATTGCTATGGATGGTACTGAGGGTCTGGTCCGTGGACAGAAGGTTCTGGACACCGGTGCCCCCATCAGAATCCCAGTGGGTCCCGAGACCCTGGGCAGGATTATGAATGTCATTGGGGAGCCCATTGATGAGAGGGGTCCCATCTCTACCAAACAGTGAGTATGCTTTGAAAATAATTGACTTTTTTTTTTTTTTTTTTTTTTTTTGGGGTTTTAAAATA
>VUQS01038345.1:38593-77412 GCA_015108495.1 Heterochromis multidens | reverse complement strand
GATGAATGAAAAAAAAAAAAAAAAATTAAAACACAATTTTTACAAAAAAAAAAAAAAAAAAAAAAAAGAAAAAAAAAAAAAAAAAAAAAAAAAAAGAATAAGTAAAAAATACAAAGGATGAAGATAAATACGTATATTTGAATATGTGTCCATGTTTTATTACTTTTTATTTGGAGAACAAACTCAAGCTGCTGTAAAAGGACATTTTGACATATGTGCATGTGAGTGATTGAAACTGCAAATATATTTAAGACCCTAAGTCTTGCTTCAGTAAAAGCACAGAAGTATTAAATTGATGCATTAAGTATCCTTCATGTTCTTTGAACTGAGCTATTATTATTTACAGTTTTATAATCAATCATTGTAGGTAGCATTTCAACATTGACAGTTTTCTGTCAAATTTAAAACTTTTATAAACTATTGGGTCTTTTAGTCAGTGTATCACAGTCTAATAGATTGTTATATGAAGATTGCTGATGCATAAAGTCTCTTAAAACTGTACAAATACCTGTGATAAAGAAAAAAGTGCAACTTTTCACTCCAAATATTCAAAGGAGCAGAAGCCTAAAGGACCGCTAAAAATGAAGCACAAATGTGGATGATGAGCAGTTAAAACCGGAAGCTTAGCAAAGTGTTTTTCAAAATACTTGAATGTCGTTGGTAAAACTTAGACTAAATCTTCCTGTCATTCCCACAGAGTATGGATAGCTGAGTTTTACCTTTATTAATACTTTAAAGCTTTGGTGTGTGGTCCTTTTTATTTGCTACGCAGTTAAAGTTTTATCCAAATAAATTTGCCAAAAACATTTATTTTGAAAGATTTGCCGAGAAGGCATCTTTTAACACCCAAGCTAGCCTTCCTGATACACACTTGGCTAGAGGATTGTACAATAAGTGAATTTAGTGTGCTTTTATCAACATATTGTATCACAGACTGCAAACAGTTTTTTTTTATCCACCAAGAACGGAAACATCCTGAGAGGTTTACTTAAGCTTTCGGCTCGAAACAGCCCGGAAATGGCACTGCTTCCTCTGTAGGAAGTGAAGAGACTGATGAAGCAGTTTTGACAAATCTTGCTCAACTTTCATTTAGCTCATTAATCGTGGATGTCCTGAGTTAGATGGCAAGATGGCTCTGACTGAGCACCTTAAGATGATCGTCAAAATGATCAGAGACGTTGTTCCTGCTCTCACCAGCGGGATTCTCTCAGTGATTATCCTGTCGTGTGTTTTATTTGGTATCCAGACATATTTGAACTTAACAAAAGGCATCTTCAGCATCGGCGCAAGTGTTTTTCAAAACGGACAACTATACAGGATCCTGCTGTTTCCCTTTTACCACCAAACATTTGCTCAGCTCCTTCTGAACATCACAGCCCTGCTGTTTCTCAGCGGGAGCTTGGAGAAAGGTGTGGGGACGGTCCGCTTCCTCTTCCTTTTCCTCCTGCTGTCCTCGACCATAGGCTTGTTTTACAGCTTCATGGATCTCCTGCAGGAGGATGGCTTCCAGGGTCACACTGAGGGTTTGGTTCCTGTCACTCTGGCCTCTGTGGCTATAACAACCATGCACACAAAGATGACTAAAGCCTTTCTGTGTGGAGTCAGTTTCCCCACCATGGCCCTCCCCTGGGTGTTCCTCATCATCACCACTGCCCTTGTCCCTCACTGTGTGCTGCCCTGTAATGTTATCTCCATCCTGGTTGGGGTGATGTACGGTAAAGGATGGGTCTCTTTTCTGGACATGTCTGAGGCCAAGGCTGGAGTTCTGGAGAAGATGTTGCCTTTCAGGTTGTTTAGGAGCATCAGCGGTGATATGTTCATCCCTGCTTCCACAGAGGACAGGAGGAAGACCCTGCTTCCACAAATCAATCCCACACCTGGGTCTTACCCAGTCCAGGCTTATGCTCCATTATCCACCACCAACACTGCTGCCATGACTTATGAAGGCTGGTCACACCAGATGAGTCCCATGTCAAGTCCCACATCACCTTCCAATCTTCATGGACATGTCGGACACAGCTTTGGAAACCTTTCACAGCAGAGTTTTGGCCACACCTGCAACCACAGTCATGGTCATGGTCATAGCCATGGCCATAAGACTAGAGGACCACTGCTACAACAGTAGTTGTGTTATCTGCTTGTACAAGACTCCTTATGAAGCCTTAAACTAAAAAAAGCTACTCAGTTTTTAACATCTATGAGCTCCTGCAGCATCTCAGCATTGGATTGGGTCTCTGCCTGCTTGTATAAGTAAATGCAGTTTTTGTAAATGTAAATGTTGCTGGTGACTTTTGTAAATTTTAATAATTAAAATTTTGTATTTTTTTGTTTTACTTCTACTAATAAATATGTTGAAAAAAGAACTTCTAATCTCGTTCTTACACATGGAAAACCAGAACTGATGGACAGAAGTAACAAACATACTGCCCGGTAGTTTCACCTGTTGGTATGTAACACTGAAAATTATCAACTTAGATAACAAAAACAATTTAATAATAATTTAATAACCGTAGTAGATATCTACTAACTACATGATCAAGTAATTAAAGAAAAACCACAACAAAATACAACTATTAACCAGTTTGGAGTGTTTTTGGTGCAGTCGTGTTTTTCCAATAGTTCTTAAAATATTCCAACTTTTTATGGTAGTATCAATAGTGAGGAACATGTGCACTTGCAAATTTTGTATTAGACCACCTGTCACAAAAACAAAACAAAAAAAATGTAAAAAACTTGTTTACAAATAGTTATTAGGCAAATAAACTGAATTCACATTTTTAAACCCAAATTTAAACCAGCACATTGGACTTCTCTGAGAAGTCAAATTAATCAAGCACAACATTCAACCACTACAACAAATTTTTCTGTTCAGGAATTATATTTTACCATTAAAACACATCATTCAGATTTAAGAGTTTGCACATACTGATGGATTAAACATTATAGAAACATAAAAACTTATTGTGGTAAGTACCAATACTGATAATTTAGGGCAACTGTGGCAAAGACCTTACACTGGGTGGTAGTCTAATAATTTTTTAAGCACTGTATCTTTATTTTTTTTGTCTGATTATCTGATCTTGGTGTCAGCAGGATGTAATCAGGTTCCTGTGTTGCTATTATAGAGTAATCTATATGTTCTCAGGCATTTACCTGGCAAAGACAAACAGTCCAAAAAAGATTCCCTGATTAGGTTTAGAAAGTTCTGATTTCTTTGTGTTTTTTGCCCATTCCTCTGCAACTTAAGTTGGCATGTGTGCCCTTGCATTAAAGGCCTGTGAGACCAGTAAAACTGAAGTTTCTCTTCCACCAACAAACTCACTGCTGTACTTACATCATGTGTAATACCATTATGTAAGTACAACAGTGCTTACATCATGTGTAATGACTGCAGGTCAGCAAACTATCTTAAACTCTGCATACAACTTATGCTCTAATATTAGTCACATGCATCTCCAGTGTCTCTGGTTTTGAAACTTTACTTTTATACTAGTTAACAGAAAACAGGTATGCGAAATTTACACTAGTGTCAAAACACAGAGCGGGAAGACCTGAAACAGTTTGGTTTTATTGATACTTGAAAGACAAAATAATCTGAATCTTGCGCATCATGAAAAGTGATGACTGAGAAGCCTGTGTCCTGTAGAATCAGTGACACCTGAATACTGATCACATCTTAATTTCACATAAGGACTCATTCCTCCCAGGTGTCTCCATAGATATTCTTCTTCACTGTAGAGACAGAAGGAGAGAAGGCTTATCAATCCTTTTACAAATTAGTTTAAAGATAGGCTGTACTTGAAAATCTCCCTCTAGCCATACACCACCATGTCTTAAGGCAAATATTTCAGTACTCCTATAAAGTGCAATCCACACTGCACCTGTTTGTTTCCATGCTTCTCCTTCATTTGGTCATGATATCAGACAGAGGACACATCATAGAAATAAGTTTCTGTTGTCAAGATTTCTGTATGATTTTTTCCTAAAAGTGTCAGTATAGTTTTAATCAGTGCATCATTTAATTCTGCATTCTCATTGGTCAGTTTGGAGATGTAGGTCATGGCAGTAGTTACATTGAGAGATTGTCATCCTAAATTTCTGACACTGTCAGAATTTTGCCCCAGACTATAAAGTGAGTCCTGTAATAGCTAATTTTAAACCTCTCCCTTTGCGATGTAGGACCACAACTTTGGAGAAACAAACAAAGATATCCCCACAATTCTTTAACGTTGGTCATCTTCCATCAGGTTTTGCCAAGGAAAAAAAAAAAAAAGTAACAGTGTGTTTCTGCCTTTATACACATCTTTGCAGAAACAGCTTACCCTCTTTCTTGGGTCTTTCTAGCTCCTTTGCAGGTGGTGTTTTGAGCAATGTGTCAGCTTTCTGTGTGAGCGTGACCTCATAGTTCTCTCTATTTTTGAGCCTCAAGTCCTCATAGAGGATCGGCTTCCTCTTGGGCTCCCCCTCTTCCAAATACGACTGGACTGAAATTCACAGGGCAAAAGACAGGAGATAAACAGGTTCATCTCTACCAGAAAGTTCTGCTGAAATGTTTGAATGCTTAAATTAGCTCAGTCTGTCAATTCAGTAAACATCTTTTGACTAATTTGTAACTTGGGTATGTATTAACTTACACGTTTAATTTCAGTAAAAGTTACACAATATCAGACCATTTGTAAGCAAGTGGTATGTTGCTTTATACACTGATTACTTTTAGCATTAGAGTGTTAAAAGTAAAAATAGTGTTTGGCCGCAATGACAACAGGCATGTTTGGAGGAGTAAAGGTGAGGCTTTCAAACCTAAGAAGACTGTACCGTCAAGCATGGTGGTAGGGCTGTTTTGCTGCCAGTGGTATTGGTACATTGCACAAAGTGGATGGAATAATGAAGGTGGGGGGCTACCTCCAAATTCTTCAACTTCACCTCAAATCAACAGCTAGATGGTTGAAACCTGAACATAATTAGTTGTTCCGAAAGGACAATGATCCCAAACTCACATCAAAACTGGTTTTGGAATGGATAAAGCTAATATTACGTTTCGGGAGTGGCCTTCTCAAAGGCCCGACCTCAACCCTATAGAAAATTTGTGAAGCCGGCTCTGTGCCATAAAATCAACCGATTTAAATGAACTCTACCAATTCTGCCAAGAAGAGTGGTCAGATATCCAGCCAGAATTATTCCAGAAGCTTGTTGATGGACACCAAAAGCATCTGGTTGAAGTGCAACTTGCTGAGGGAGATTTAACCAAATATTAGTGGGTGCTGTATGCATATATTTGAGCCTGTATGTATGGTTTTGACCCTGTGTGGATTAGAGAAAATCCAAAATAAATTAAAATGTGTGCACCCAATTCCTGTTTTTTTTTAAAGTAATTAAAGATGTATGCTGTACAATGATTCCACCCTGGAAACAGAACAGTTCAAAGAAATCATTAAAAGCCCAAAATTACCATGACATTCCTGCCTATGATGCTTGTACATAAATTTCTGACCTCAACTGTAGCTAAAATTAGCAACTGCTACTGGCTCGAAACAAAAACAAATAAACAAACAAAAAATGTTGCCTGTCTAATTACAAAATCTTAATTGCTGCCTCCTGTTTGCTTCTTGAAAGTTTTAAACTAGTAAAGGCTAGACTTTAATGACCCACCTGACTATAACAAGTGAAAAGGAAAGTCCTGGTATTCACAGAGCACTTTTCTAGTCTTGCTGACCACTCAAAGCACTTTTAGAAAATTAACCCAACATGAACTGTTGGAAACCCACCGGACACAGACAACATGGAAATTCCTCATGTAAACAGAACACAAAGTTTGAGACCCAAGACCTTCTTGTGGTGAGCTACTGTCGGGAACTCATTTGTGAATGACCCACATGATGTCCCTTTGTGATACCTGGAGCACTGAAGTCGTCTCCTCTGTCCATTTGTGCTGGTGGCTCTGGACTGTTACCATATCCATAATCTTTGCTATAGCTGGACATATGGCTCTGGGCTTCTGTAGGCTGAAACATGGGTTCAAAAGACTGAGTGTCTGGGTCACTCAACTCTGACTGAGGACCCTGGGATCTGCGAAGGAGGACAAAAACTGGTGAAGGGACTGCTGCTAACAGTTAGAGAAAGAATATAACAATAACAGGCCAGCATTTAATCCAGTGTACGTAGTACTCACTTCAGTGGAGGCAGTCCTGACCTCTGTCTGATAATCTCACCAAGAGGAGAGTTCTCCAGCCTCTTGAACTTTTCCTGACATGTTTTCATGTATGACAGTTTTCCAGCCAGGTAGCCACAGAAACCAGCAACTGTTGGGCCAAACACAGTCAAAAAAAATATTACCCACACAAACGATAAGATAATATTTACTGGAGGAGATATAGCAAAGAGAATATGAACAATCTAGATTAAAAAAAAAAAAATCTTACTTTTATAATTGTAAATACTTTTTATATGTTTTTTCTTGTTGTTTTGAGAAAAGTTTTGATTCCCTATAAAGGGTTTGCAATTTGCGGTTTTGTTAAAACACTGGTGTTGAGAGGTGTTTCTTATTCTGTGTGTGTGTGTTTGTATTTCCCACATATTTAACACTCATGAACTATGAACTTACAGGCCACTTTGGGTAAAGATCCAAATCTTGGAGATGCAGTCAGAGTCCCTGCAATTTTAACACATTTACGTCAACTTGAAGATCAACGTGTGACAATATTCATGTTACAGATATTGTATTGATTCCTCTACAGCAGGGATGTCAAACATATGGCCCTGAGGCCAGAACCGGCCCACCAAAGGGTCCAATCTGGCCCAGTGGCTTTAGAGAATGTGAAAATTACAAAGAAAGAGGATTTATTTCAACGTTTCACTGTGTTTCTGTCTGTTTTACAGCCTTCTTAGTGACAAAGACATCATCAAAGTAAGTCATAGAAAAAAAAAAAAAGATTATAGAAATGTTGTACTACTAAAGAACACATTGGGCTGTACTATGTAAAATGAGTTTGACACCCTTGCTCTACAGTATGAATAGCATTACCTCTGGCCACTAGGGCTTGGGTGATAGCCATGCTGACCACAGAGAAGGGTACCGCTGTGGAGGAAGCATGCTGATGTCAGTCTAAACACGACGAAGTCACAAGAAACAAAACATTTTCCCGCCCTAAACATGAAGCTGGCACAGGTGACACTTACACCTGTAAAAAAAGCTCTCCTGGTTGCACTCTCTCAACACGCTCCTCTCCTCTTCTGTGGGGATGTAGTCAATGTTCAGCGGCGTCTGCAGATCAACACAAACACCTTTCTGTTAGTCAGCAGCCGCTAGAAGTCACAGCAGTCCACACAAATAGTCCCACCTTCAAATAGCTTAGATTAAAAGAGCCGGTAACAACGCACACCCCAGTTCATCCAAAGTCACTGCCGGCTAACGTGAGCTAACACGTTTATCGGCGTGTTTTACCTGTGCCGCTTGGCGCTGCCGCTCCTCCGGGAAATCTGTAGTGGAGGATGACATGCTGACAACAACGTCAAAGCTTTCTGACACTTCAAAGCATGTAAATTAACAAAATGTAAGCCACTCGGCGTAGTGATTTATCTAGTGTTTGGTACAATGTCATTGCTACAGATGACGTTGACATGACCCGGAAGTTGAAGGATCGTTGCATTTGTTTATCTAACTAAAAAAAAGAAAAAAAAAGAAAAAGGAAAACGTGTTAAACTCCGTTTTACTGCTCGAAAGTAAACTGTCGTAGCCATGATTCCAAATTATATATAAAAAAAGTAAATATCGTTACAGTTATAGTAGCTTAAAATGTCAAAAAGAGCTTTTAACTGGGTCATTTATTTTGAAAAGTAAGAACAAGGCTCGTTGTTAAAGCTTTAAAATGTCGATCAGCTCCCTCTAGTGGGTGTGAACTAATTTCTATCACTTTACAGTTCAAATCTTCACCAATGATTGTGATAACTATGTCATTTTTATCATAATCATACCAGCCTTAGAGTGAATATTGGTTTTCTGGTATTTTACAGGCCTGTTAGTAAAAATAGCAATGACACCCAATCAGCAAAGAGTACTGTTCAAAAGTCTTGAGTCACCCCTCATTTCTTCAGATTTTTTCAGGAAAGTGGGAAATAGTGGTCCACTGTGTGTTTTTCTATCCAGGTATGCTTTTACTGCTTTTGCAGTGTGTTTGGGATCATTGTCATGATGAAAAAGCCAATAAGCTATTGAAGCCATTGCCAAGGTTTCCACATGACATTGCATGGTGAATCAAAATCTGATGGTACTTTTTTGCGTTCATATTTCCATAAATTTTAACAAGATCCCCAACACCACTGGCTGAAGTGCAGCCCCAAACCATGATAAAGCCTCCACCACGTTGAACAGATGGCTGTAGACAATCACTGTTGCACCTCTCTCCTAACCTCCTCTGTACATATTGATAACAGTTTGAAAGGATTGAAAATTTTAAGACCTGTTGCCACTGATTTTCAGTCCTGTTCTTGTGTAATTTGGCATATGTCAGTCTTTTTTCTCTGTTTTCCTTCCTTAAGAATGGGTTCTTGACAGCCACCCTTCCACTAAGACCATTTCTGATGAGGGTTCAGTGAAGAGTAAATGGATCATGTGAAGGGCCAGATGCATCTCTCAGGCCCTGTGTCAGGTCTTTGCTGTATTTTTCTATTTCCTAAGGACATGCCTTTCAGATACTGTTCATCTGCTGTAAGTATTTTTTAGACCTGCAATTCAAAATAAGTTCTTTGCTAAGCTTGCTGTTATGTGTAGACCAAACACTGCTTCATTCCTTGAGTTAAGTGTCTTTTTCATGCTTGAATGATTCATAGATCAGTGTTAAGTGGCTTAAGAAACAAAAAGCATCCCTTTGAAAATGATCAGGTACAAGGACTGGACTGAAAATGAGTGAAAAAGAATCCAATGAAAAACTTTAAAAGATCTTCAGAAAACCTGGATAACTATTGCTCAAGAACACTTTAAAAAAATGACAAGAACGTCTCGCTGCTTGGAAGTAAAATATAAAGAAATATGGGGTGGCTCAAGACGTTTGGACAGTGTCTCACATGATCATATATGTCTCATCATGTTATGTTTTACGGTACTACTACTACAAAGTTGTATAATGTACAGTGTGCATGTTATATAATATTTCACTTGCATGACATGTTTACTATAATTTTATGCATGTTGTCGTGATTATTCACACTCTACAGGCAGCAACATGGTTTCCAGAGTTGCATTTATGGTAACTTGATTTGCAACAGAACAATAAAAAAAATCCTGAAAAAGTAACAATAAAAACATCTTGAAAGTCCAGACTTTGACTAGGCCCATCTAAAACCTTCATTTTGGTTTCATTTTGGGTTTTTTAGCCATTCAGAGGTGGACTTGCCGGTGTGTTTCAGATCATTGTCCTACTGCATAACCCAAGTGCTCTTGAGCTTCAGGGCATGAACTGATGGCCGGACATCCTCCAGAATTCATGCAGAATTCATGGTTCAGAATTCAACAGAACTCAATTACAGCAAGTCATCCTGAAGCAGCAAAGCACCCCCAGCCTATCACACTACACACTTGCTATGATGTTCTTTTCATGAAATGCTGTGTTAGTTTGATACCAGATGTAACGGGACTCAAACCTTCCAAAAAGTTCAGCTTTTGTCTCGTCAGTCCACAGAATATTTTCCCAAAAGTCTTGGGGATCATCAAGATGTGTTTTGGCAAACGTGAGACGAGCCTTTGTGTTCTTTTTGGTCAGCAGTGGTTTTCTCCTTGGAACTCTCCCATGGATGCCGTTTTTGTCCAGTCTCTTTCTTATTGTTGAATCATGAACTCTGACCTTAACTGAGACAAGTGAGGCCTGTAGTTCTTTAGATGTTGTTCTTTAGATGTTGTTCTGGGTTCTTTTGTGACCTCCTGGATGAGTCGTCAATTCGCTCTTGGAGTAATTCTGGTAGGCTGGCCGCTCCCGGGAAGGTTCACCACTGTTCCAAGTTTTCTCTCTTTGTGGATAATGGCTCTCACCGTGGTTCACTGGAGTCCCAAAGCCTTAGAAGCTTTGTAACCCTTTCCAGACTGATAGATGTCACTGACTTTCTTCAGATCGTGACATGATGTGTTCCTTATTGAGATCTTTTAGCCTACTTAATTTTGTCAGACAGGTTCTGTTTAAGTGATTTCTGGATTCAACAGGTTTGACAGTGTTTAGGCCTGGGTGTGGCTAGTGACATTAAACTCAACTTTCCAACAAATGTGGTTAATCACAGTTAACAAGAGAGGGCAATTACTTTTTCACACGGGGCAGGTAGGTTTGGATAGCTTTTTTCCCTTAATAAATGAAATAATCATTTTAAAAACTGCATTTTGAATTTACTCAGGTTATCTTTGTCTAGTATTAAAATTTGTTTAATGATCCAAAACATGTAAGTGTGACAAATATGCAAAAAAAACTAAGAAATCAGGAAGGGAGCAAATACTTTTTCACAGCACTGTAAGCAGAATGGTGCCATGGTGTCTGTGTTGGCTGTTTGCTTTACCTGAATCCTGTTCACATTGTGTAGTTGTTTGCATTTTGATGCACCATGAAAAGTCATACTGTGTTACATTAAGGACAGTTCCTGTTTGCACTGTTACCATGGCTGCACAGAAAACAACTGACTGTAACAATATTATGTGTGTTTGTTTGACTGAGTTGAAGAGGTGAGACTATAAATACTGTCGTAAAGGAAATTTCAGCTGGATTTATGTTTATGTTTTAAATGCTACTTTAGGTTTTGTTTCAGCATCTGTTTCAACAGATTCCATTATGAGACCTTAAATATTGTTTTCAGTTGTCACCATCATCTGGGATCTGCAGCCCCGCTGAACAATCAATAGCCCCATCCTGGAAAAGCAGCATGAAGAAACTGTTGTCCTCTTTACTTGTCAGATAATTCCCACGGTCCATCCCCTCTGTCCTTTTGTTTTCTCTCATTTTCTCCTCTCCATATCTGCGATTGATGACACTCATGCCGTCCTTATCATCAGGTCCAGGTTGTTTTTTATTCTAATTAGGGGAGGCTGAGACTCAAAGGGTCTAGTCGCTATCTCGGATGCCCACCTCCCTGCAGCCAATATCTTTTAAAGGGTCATTCCCTTCATCATCAAACCTGTTGTCTCATTCGCTCCTGTTTCTCCAGAGAACCGTTTGGGGGTCTTCGTTCCCAGCATTCTGAGGTCTCTCAGGAGACCAATATGGACTGATGGGCAGACAGCGTCACTGGTCTGCTGCAGAGGAGGGGAAGGGCAGGGGTGGAGGGGAGGACTGGCGAGTTAATGAGACTAAATGAGAGCCAGAAAGGGTGTGAAAAGTGATTTTATGTGGGATGGTTAACCGTTTTTTTCTTTTTTTTTGGTGGGAAGGGCTCATTACTTTTATCAGTAGCTGGTGTTTACACACACAGGCTACAGAGGGTTCACCCTTTGACCCCTTCTAAATAACCTTGACACAGGATCAATATTAAAAAGGCAATAATCACCAGAGATCGTAATCTACTCCTTTGTGTGCCCATTTTATGTTTGTGTGCATATTTGAGTTTAATGACAAGCAGAAAAAAGTCAGGCACCTTTGATAGAAAAATGGCACTTGGAAATCCCCTTTTTTGACCTGTCATTCCCTCTCCCATCATGAAGGGTAATGTATGATAAAGGAGTCATTCGACATGTTGGTTTTCACTGACTTGATATTGACCACAAATGCTTGGTCACACCAGAAAGACTTTTGAAATTATGATTCAGGAGTGGTAGCACGTTGGCAGTCCATGGACGGCCTGTCTGCCTGCAGAGCACATCTGTTGTCAATGGAGCTAGTGTACAAAGTATGTGGTACAACCAGTCTGTGGGTACAAAGTATGTGGTACAACCAGTCTGTGGGCTACACTTGCTTGTACAGTTGCGGGTCCATCAGCCAGCCATGGAGAAGAACGAAGTTATAACATACTAAAAGCTGAAGTGAAACCGATTGCTAAAAACAATGAACAACAACAGTGTCCACTGCAGCCACTGTCTGTGCTTTTCATGCTGTATTTTTTTTTTAATCTTAGATGAGGCTGTGCGTTGATGAAATGCTGATAGGTTGATAAGTGGGCCGGAATAGGTAAGAAACTAACAGTGGAGTTCACCAGGAATGGGATAAGTGCGAAAAAAAACCCCATCAATGTCCAGTAACAAGCAGTTAGGATTTTGGAGGACTGTACAGGAGCATGTTTGTGTTGGGTGAAAATCCCTCTCCGTGCGCTGTCCATAGGGAAATACATACACAAACAGGTTAGGGATGGAAATTGATAAGAATTTGCCAGTTCCGATTCAATTATCGATATCACTTATCGATTTGATTCCTTCCTATATTCCTATTGTCACTGGGTTCTCATTGGCTTTGCTTTGACAGTCACCATCATTGCTAAGTGGCATAATAAAGACATCACATTCCTGCAAATTAATTGCATGCTGTGTGGTCAAATGTTTGTGCATGTTGAAGGTATTTCCCCCCTTTTTTGTGATCAGCGTTGGGGTAAAAAAAGTAATGTATTAAACATTACTCGTTACTTTTCTTAAAAGTAATGCGGTATGTTACTTAATTACTCGCCAGAAAAAGTAGAAAAAGTAATTTGTTACAGTACTCATTACATTACTTCCGTGCTTCTACGTGAAATGACCTGAAACACATTGTCACATAATTATCAGTTAACAATATAAACCTTAGGCTACAGTTTCACACACCAACACAAATCCCTATCCTAATGAGGACACACATACGATCGTTCTTTTAGTATTTACGTATGAACACAAAGCCGACAACACAAAGCAAAGTTGAAAACCAGCCTAAAGAGACTTTAAAGCGATCGTCACAATGATTCTACTGTAGAAACATGAACAGGTAGAAACGGAGGCTGCAGCCTGACTGTTCATCACTGCCTTTGTTACCTCTTGAAGTTCAGGATCTGGCTGCTGGGCTGGGGTCTGCATACACTCAGCTTTTCTCATCACTCTGGGTTTGCACTTTACCATCGTACTCTTGTCCTTTTCTTCAATAAAAATTAAAGTAATGTCCATATCCTCGCTGTAGACCACTCCACGATTTTCCTCCTCTGGCACATGAACTGAAATCAGCTGATTGTAGAGTGAGTGGAAGTGGAACCGATAAGCAGAATCATCAGGCAACCAGACTAACAATTCCAAGGAATTGAACTACTGGGAACTGGTTCTCTATAAGAACCGGTTCTCGATTCCCATCCCTAATTGCGGTACCATAAATTATGCAATACTCATAACAAAATTTCAATATTGGATCGAAGTTTTGTGTTTAACCTATTATATGTAAGTGCAAAAGAAGATGACCTGATACTCTGTAATTATTACAAAAAAATGTCAAGGATTGTAACCTCTACAAATGCTAATTATTATGTACAGTGTAACAGATTTTACTGTTAGATTACAGTTAACTACTGGCAGCTAGACTTGCCACTATTTAACTTTTTTAAATGGACTGGTACTTTTATAGCATCTCTCTACCTGGATGAGCACTCAAAGCGCTCTCTTCCTACAAGTCTGAGCCACTCAATCACATTCACATCAATACAGAGCTTGCCTAAGTGCTTTCTAACATTAACACACACACACTCTGATGGGGGCAAGTCTGGGTTCAGTATCTTGCCCAAGAATACTTAAAAATGTGGACTGGATGAGTCAGGGATTGATCCATCGACCTGCTGATTTGTAGATGACCTGCCAATCCACCTGAGCTACTAAAAATAAAAATAAAAAATTGTTTTTAAATTTCAATTGTGTCTTCTATAACCTAGAACAATTTTTTAAAAAACAAATTAAAGTACTGTGCTGTCTGCATTTTAGGAGTCATGGGAGGACTCGTGCTTGAGCAAAACTTAAGTTTGACTTAACTTTTGTTAATACTATTTACCTCAAAAGCCTCAGCATTTAAAGTTATCAACTGTATTCATAAAGAACAGTACATTATTGTGAAAATGTTCCTATATTTTTATGTCAAATTGTTGTTCTTTTTAATTTTAGATACATATAGATTTTTTGAGATTTTGTTGCAAACAGTTGCAGATTCCTTGTTATGTGTCCTAGTACTGAAAGAGTTAGGGGAAAGGTCACATTGTTGTGTCCTCTGCAGGCCAAGTCAAAACTCAGAGATAAAGGAGCATAAATTAGATCCAAAAGACACTGTCAGTCAGATGATAGTCTCTCTTGGGATATCAAAAGCATTGCTTGTACATAAATAATCTGAGATTTGTCTTATGTGTGACAGATGAAAGTCTCAGATCCCTATTTCCTTGGTGTAAATAAGTAGGTCACCTCTACAAGTCATTAGTCTCATCAGTCTCCATTACATATTCATGGAGGAAAATGAGTTTACATGTGGATTGCCCCCACCTCACCCTCATCAGTACACATGAAAGCTTGGGCATAAACGAGCATTCTCGTTGTGCATCTCCCCTGTGGTTTGTATCAGAGAGCATTCAGAGCTCCCAGAGGACTGCCTCCTTTGTCAGAGCTCTGAAGAGTTAAATTGTATATAAAACAAATTAATTGCCCCTGTTAGATCACTCAAGCGCTCACCCAGGGGAACATGTGCTTATCACACACCCAAGGCCACATGCACACACACACACACGCGCACACGCACGCTAACCCTCGGCTCTTAGCGTTCCTGTGGTTGCCAGCCTCAGTCCGCTGTGGAGTTCGGGTGGGGTTGGGGGTAACTCCTCTCCATCTGTTGGTCTCCGCAGAGCCCTGACTCCTGCTTTAATTACATACATCCGTGCCTACCTACCCCATCACTGCACTCCATCTGTCCCACCCAACTTCAGTGTGTCTGATAGGGACGCCTCATGTTGTTTATAGGCCCAATCCATGAGGCTCTTTAGTGCAGAGTACAGTGATGAAGGACTTTACAGCCCCTTCATTCAGGTTGATTCTGTACTGTAGAGGTCACTCTGATTAGAGCCTTTAGGGCAGACAGCACAGCAGGCCTGCCGACTGCTGTTTATGGCCTTAAGTGTGTGTTTGTGTTTGCGATGCCTGTTGAGGCATTTATTACCTTGTAAGAGTGTGTGTTTAATAGGATTAAAGTGGTGTATTGTGTGCTGACATGTGGGCAAACAGAAGTACTTTTATTCTAGTTTCATCTTAAGATATTTGTACATAACTTGTGTATTTGCACTTGTTAAACTTTGTACTTTAACCATGGACTTGTGCTTACTTTATATTTCCGTAGGTAAACTCTTTCAAATTTTCTTTTATTTCTGCACAATTGTGACTTAAAACATCATCAGATTTCCTCACAGCTCCTTAAAGTAGACAAAGAGAATCCAATTAAACAAAAGAGAGAAGATTTATTTATTAGGGAAAATGACCCAAAATTACTTTACTGCAAGTGGCAAAACTCTGATGATGTTTTAGGTTATATTTATGCAGGAATACAAACAGTTCACAATGCATTAGAAATTTTCTCTACTGCATTTGTTTCAGTGGTGTTTGCAGATATTATGCAGATAAAGATCTGCAAAGAATGTTGCTGGTGTCAGATGAAAACCTGTGGTAAAACAGCATTTTTAGAGTTATGATTTATAAACAAATTTCAGCAAAATAAAATGCAGTTAAGTAATATCAGATAATATCATTATGTATTATAATAAAGGACCATTCTAACTGATGCCCTAACATGTAAGCAGCAATTTAATGTAGCTGATAAAAATAGAACTGAAATTAACTTCTAAAATCAAGAGTGGGCCATTTATTGGACCATATTATATCTTGACATGCAGCTTACACACACAATACATTTGTTGAGTAAAAAAGCAACCTCTAACAACAATACAGTTATCACAAAATTTAGTGAGGTTAAAAAGCACAATACTTCCCTTGGAAATGTCAATTAAAAGCATAATGACAATGCTTTTAATTCTTGACATCCAATTCAGTTGTTTAATGGTTGAGGTTTGCATGATTTTAAATTTATCTTAGTAGCATAATTTACTGGCTCTTAATGCACTTTTTTTTCAACAGATATCACATTACTGTAGATTTTATTGTCCAATTGTTTTCTAAAAAGTTTTATTTGTGCATACAAAAAAAAAAGAAAGATAAACATCACATTATTGGTATCAGTTATTTTATCACCTGTTCTAGTATTTAAAAGACTGTATATCAGTGAAGGCCTCCCTGAGTGTGCCTGTATTTGCCTTTTCTTGGCAGTGTGTTGACTGTATTGAGTCTAATTTATCTACTACTGTGTTTCTGTGTTTCACTGCTCTGTCATCTGTCTCTGGGGCCGAGTGGATCTCCAGCAGCACAATAAAACCAAATTGGCTATTTGTTTTCTGTGGCTAAGACACACACACACACACACACACACACAATGTCAAATTAGCCCCTGTAGCTTTCTTCCAGCTCTGTTGTTTGGCAGAGTGACTTAGTACACTGGACTGATGCAACAGGTCACCAAGTCACAAACAGATCCTTAACGCATATTTTTGGGATTTGGTGTGAAGAGAAAACCTGGGTTAGTTTTTGACAGCAGGGTATATATAATATGAAAGTGAATGCTGATTTTTTTTAAATTAATAAGAGGGTTAACTATCAAATGAATCCAGGGTTCATTAATTCAAAGTATTTAAAAGCAATACACGCACACCTTCCACAAACTCTCAAGGAAGAATAAGAATGACATAGAAAAGATTATGTAGTTAAATAAATAACCTCTCAGATTTTTTTTTTAAAGAGGAAAAAGTCTTGGGGATCTGGAATGTGATACAAAATAGTCCAAAGTTAGTCACCATAATTAACAGCATTTGTGTTATTAATATTAATAAACTGTCTATATGTAAAAATTGTTTTCCTAATTGCTTTAGTGCATCTTTTAATTTGATCATCACTGTTCTGCAAATTAAATGAAATTTTATTGATAAACTATGACTTTTTTAAATATTTGGTTTTAGTTAAGGATTTCGATTAATGTTTTTGCTGGAGATTTTTAGTTTTCTTGCGTTAACTAGACTTTGACATAGGCCTTCAGTCTTACATCAGTAACTATTTAAGACTATTTTCAGTTTTGTGGCTGATAAGATTTAGTTATAATTTTGGAACTGAATGAATATTTGCATTTCTGGACTGTCAAACTTGTCTTCAGTTGTAAAAAAAAAAAAAATCTGCTAAGTGCTCAGACAACCTATCTGAATGGCTTTTTAAAAGCTTAAAACCCTGTTGTGCAGTCAGAAATGACAAAAAAACTTTTATAACTGTATTTTCAACCTTATGACATCACCAACTTCTGACCGGTTAAAGGAATATTAATGCACAATTCATACCATATCGCCATTTATTTCAAATTTAGGAGGACAATGGAAGTCAAAAGTATCAGAGAAAGAAAGGAAGACAAAGAAAGAAAGAAAGAGAAAGAAAGAAAGAAAGAAAGAAAGAAAGAATAAGAGAAAAAAGAAAGAAAAAGAAAGAAAGAAAGGCTGGATCCTTTTGGGTATCAGGTATAACTGTCATGCAACGCCTGCAAGCACAGTGACACCTCAGGCTGAGGCATGCTCAGTCAGCTCTTTAGGGGACATTGTAAGTGCTGGTGGCCCCAGCAGGACTAAGCAAACTCCTCAGTCAGAGCTTTAGCAATTCAAATGGATGTAAATACCATAAACTTGTGTGCTAACCCTACACTAAATGGACTAGCCCCAGGGGGCTAACATATCCCTGTAATCAGCTGACCCCAGCCCCAGTGTGTGTGTGTGTGTGTGCGTGTGTGTTCTTGTTTGCCTAATAGGCTCATTTACCCCAAGGGCCACGAGTGTGTTTATCAAAGACATTCTTCTGTCTCATTCATCCATCTCGCTACTCTTTGAGTCTTTGAATTAAATTACAATTAACAAACAAAATGCAAACTCAGTACCTGCACTGCAGTCGTTATGGAGACTCAGCCCGTTTTGACCACATGAATTTTTACAAAAACAAAAGAAACGTCTTCAGTCACCGAGTTCCCCTACCTGCATTTCAACAGCAGTAAACTGGCACCAGTGTTTGTTTCCACATGATATCATAATTGTTCTCCCCAGAAAGTCTGTGATGCTAAGGTGGAGCTGTAGGGGTGGCACTGGCTGATGATTTCAATATAAGTTTCTAATATTCTAACAGTCAGCAGTATAAATGACATAATACTGTTATTTTTTAAATATAAAGGATAGGCCATATATCCTCTCTTATCTTTACTGATCGCTTTTATTGGTCACAATTAGACTACTCTTTGCACCACATAATTGTGAAGGCCAGATGAATGTGTGGCCTTGAACTTAAATATTTACATTCCAATGAGTCTTTGTGATCATCAATGAAAAACATACAGTAGCTTGCTCTTATGTAATATTTTTCCTAGAAGGAATCAGCATTTAGAGTGTTCATTTTAATTAAAAAAAACTACTACATTACTCTACAAAGGATCCAGTTTGTTAAAGTGAAGGCGTGAAGAGAGGTATCTCAGTTTTGACTCATTTTTTTCCCTTTCCACCTCTGCATTCCTATCTCTCATCTCTTCAAAATGATAACTGGTTTTTCATAACTACTTTTAAAAAATTTTTGTAGGTCTAGTTTGATGTTTAGGGTTCTTCATTCAGCTCCTCATTCACTGTGAACACAGAAGGAGCCATTAAGAAGGGACACAAGTAGGAAACAATGTGAGGAACAGTAGCAGGTCCCAGGATTAGACACAAGGTCAAAAGTTAATGTCTCCTTTTTGTTGTTTTAGGGCTGAACACGTGGAGGTTGTGTGTGTGTGTGTGTAGGTTTATGTGTGGGTTTATAAATGGGTAGTCTTGCTTCCCTGGGACCAGGGTTAAGAGGTCACTACATACATAGGAGTGGAACAGAAAGCAAAGTGCTTTATCGCCATGTAAAAACTAAACTGAAACTACACCTTGCCATCAAAACTAAAAACTAACTGTAAATGATTTTATTGTGTAAATGTTGTGATGAGCCTTTTGTGCAACATTTCTTTGGTTCTGTATGTAACTATTAGGGGTAACGTGTAAGGAAGAAGAGAATGTTGTAATGCCGCCAAAATAGGATGAAGATTAGTTATGTACAACTTTTTTTATGTTTAAAGAATTAAGGTGTAATCACAACACTTCTCTAATTATAGTTTGCAATGAAGGTAAATTAAGGATACATTTATCCTTGTGCAGTTTCTCACAGTAGAAAATAACCTCATTGTTTTAAAGATCTGGTTACATGTAGAAATTTCAAGCACATAGCTGATAAGCAGGTGCGATAGGTGGACTATCCACTCTCCATGCTAGACTAGAAAGTTGGCAAGGCAAGTAACAATTCCAGTTTTAGTTTGTCAGCTCTCCATGTTGCACTGTTATTGTTTTGATGTCTTCTCACCATGGTTTCATTTAGACATTTACTACTTATTATTTTTTTTACTTGTCAGTTTCATTTTCTGGTTGTTTTGCCTGAGCCTCAGCCTTCACTAATTCCCGCTACAGAGACCAACTTCCAACCCATTTTTCCCCGTCTACAATAGTTGTTTTGATCAGAATCAATTTACAGTAACAAAAAGGAATTAAAATTTAATTTAAAAAAAGTTGATGTAAAAATAATATTAAATTATTTATTAAATTTTTGTTCAATGGATAAAACTTTGTTAGCCACGAGTCTCTATGCGATTGTGAATAAACAGCACACTAGTTCAGGCACTGTGTGGCACCTTAAAGGAATAGTTTAACCACTTTCAAATTTGTATACTAAACATGCAGTTACAGCCAGCAACTGATTAGCTTAGGGTGGCCAAGTAATAGTCTGGCCCCTAACCCACACTGTAAAACTTCAAGCACTTACTTTTACATTTCAATTTTTATGTGTATTAAACAAATTAAATGTAACATTTGTAAACATTAACAATGTTGGTTAACAGGTTTTATCATAACTAAAAACCAATTAAAATGATGAAAGTACCACGAACTGGGGGTGGCACAGTGTTGCCTCACAGGAAGAAGGTCTTGGCTCCAATCTACCGGCTAGCTGGGGCCCCTCTGTGGGGAGTGTGCATGTTCTTTCCATATATGTTGGGAGTCTTCACATTTATGCTAATGTTGCCAATATCTTCGTCTGATGTTATCTAACTTTGTTTAAATTCAGTGAAATCCAGTTATGGCTGACACGGCAGAATCTTCAAAAATATGTCTTCACATCACTACACGCAATGAAAATAAAATTGAATGCTGTATACCTCGTTAGTTTTGAAGTTGTGCAGCGTGTTTGACTGCTTTAGCACAGCGGCTGCTGAAACACCATCTTCAGCGTAGACATCTGGCTCTGATTGTGATGGGTTTTGAGGGCACTATCTTGACCTGAAGTCAAGAAAACACTCTTGGCATTGATGTTTTTAAAATTAGAATAAAGTTATTAACATATCACACAGTTGATATCAACTCTAAGCACCTTTTTAAATGTTTCTAATTAGCACCTTGACAAGTAATAGCAGCAGCTTGGTTAGTGGGTTGGTTTCAGACATGCTTGTTTTTCCTTGATAAGGGAAAGTTGATTGTAAAAGATCTATTTAGGTAAACTAGTTAGCAAAGCAACCATCTTTAACTGTTAGTCTAAGGCTGAACATAGTGTGAGCTGTCCTGACAGCTAGAGACAACTATTTTTGTGCAGCTCAAGGTTTAAATATTTGAAACTGCAGCACAACCTTGAAGACAGAAACACAATACTAAACACCATCATAGCCATCTGGTATGAAGTTGAGATGAAAAACTTCACTGGTGGGTTTGTCAATGGGTCAAAAGTAGCCATAACCACTGTTGTGTCTTTGTGTAAGAGTACTGATAAGTATCAGCATTGATATCAGAATTGAGAAAATCCTAACAATACCCATGTTTAGACATACAGTAGCTAACCTAGCATAGTGCTGGAATGCCAGAGCTCCGCTTCACTGTGCTGAGTACAGTTTGGGGGGAATTTCGTGTTTTCAGATGAGAGGAACACAAAAGAAAATTGACCTGTAACTACAGCTGTCACGTACATGTAGAGGATTTAAAAATAAAGTATTTACACTATGTGAATATTCTCTTCCCTCTGGTTTATTTCATTCTCTCTAGCGGACTGAGTGCTGTCCTACCATGACCCCTAGCTTGTGTTAATCGCTGTTCTCCCTGGAAGCACCAGCCCAGATAATTACTCTGAGAAACCCAGATCAAATGAAAACCCTCCGAACAAACAAGCTTTCCCATGCACCCAAGCGGTTACACACATCCCTCCGGACCTCTTCGTTCCTTCCCAATACCCCGTCTGTCAGACCTCCACGGAACAAAACATGGACTCAAACAAGTCGCCTTAAAGCTTCCAACTTCCTTCCTTTTCCACCCATCTCTCTGTAATGAGCGTGATTATCAATCCAAACAATAGTTACAATAATTACAGCATTAAAGGCAAGCCATCTCCCAGGCACTTCCTGTCTGGAGATGACTGACATGTGAGCAGCTTCCTGCTTCCTCTCAGAGTGAGTGGGAGTACAGGAAAGGGCGGGGCCTTCCATGGCTAATCACTTTGGGCGCTAGAAGGTAATGGGCTAACAAGGTTTAGTAATGTACCATGACATAATGACATTATGTTTATAATTATATAGTGTGAACTTTACAGAGGTTTGATGGGCTTGTAGAGAAGCAGAGTGATGCCTTATCAGCTGCTTTCAAGGAGTTTATTGCATGTTTTTCTTGAATGCAGCTCTAATATTTCAGCTGTAAAGTGCATAATCTTTATCTCATTTAGCTAGCATTTTAGTCTAATGCTGGAAAATGTGAAATTCAATTTAGAGAGATTTTTAGTGAGTGTCTGCAGAGAAATATATCTCTGCCATTTCTTTTTTCTTAGAAGTGGCTGTCAGAATAGATTTACTAAGAAAAGACCAACCAGTTTTACCGTTGCCCTGCCATCAAGGCCTGTCTGTAACCACCTGCATGCCCGCAAACTGGCTAAAGTCAACCTGTCTCATCATCAGCTATTATTACCCTGAGAACCAAAACAAAGGAGCCCATCATCGTCATGCACAGAGGCTTTCTCACACTTTCTGACATGTTTACAATTCAAACAGAGCTTGGCAGGAGCTGCTGTGAAAGATTCTCGTCAGCACTCTGCCCTCATCGCTGAGCTGTCTCACACACACACACATACACACACACGCAAACTGACATGCATGTGTGTTTGTTCCCCATCCTTTCATTCTCACCCTGCTGAGGTTCAGGACAGACTACGTGCAAACACGTTGCGTATGTTGTGGGTTCGTCAGCCATGTCTGCAACCCTGTGTCCTTACAATGTTGCGTTGAGGTCTGGTCATTTCTGCATTGCATGTCACACACCAGTCTGTCATGCTGAGGGTATGGGGACATTAATCACTCTATTTCAGCTCAGCACTTGGAACAGCCTCAAGGAAGTGGTTTTAGAGTGTTTTGCCTATAAAAGAATGAAGAACTAACTGAAGAAACTAGATGCTTACAGGAGAGAAACGTTCAGGGCAAAGTTTAGGTTAGAATTCCCACCTGGCTTGCAGTTAGGCATGATCATATGATTTTAACTTCTTGAAGCAGTTTTAGACATATTCTTTGTGAAGCATCCTTGAGAACATGTATTTAGCTATATATACCATCATTCCATCCATCCATCCTTTTCCGCTTATCTAATTCAGGGTCGCAGGGGGGCTGGAGCCTATCCCAGCTGCCATAGGGTGAGAAGCGGGGTATATCCAAGACAGGCTGCCAGTCTGTTGCAGGACTAACACAGAGAGACAGACAATCATTCACACCTATGGGCAATTTAGAATCACCAGAGGCTGAAATGCAGAAAAAAAAATTTTTTTTCTTTTCATGTGAAAAAGAAAGTAAATACACCCTCATTGCTTCCATATGAAACGTCAGTTTGCTGGTCTGAAGCATTCAGGTGTGTGTTAACCCAATGCCACAATCTTCCCAGGGGTGGACATTCACCCCAAGGTCAGACTATACAATGCTCAGAGAAACTGCAAAAAATCCAAACCCTACATCTCAGACTCTACAGGCCTCAGTTAAATGTTCATGACAGTACAATTAGTGACAGACGACACCAAAGTGGAGATGTTTGACTATAATGTATAGTACCAATTTGACCACAGGACCTGTGCATCTTGCAGTCAGTGAGTCTACCATGAACTCCTCTGTATATCAAAGTATTCTAGAGTCAAATGTGAGGCCATCTGTCCGACAGCTAAAGCTTGGCCCAAACTGGGTCATGCAACAGGACAATGATCCCAAGCACAGCAGCAAATTAATAACAGAATGGCTGAAAAAATCAAGGTGTTGCAATGACCCAGCCAAAGTCCAGACCTCAACCTGATTGAAATGCTGTGGAAGGACATTAAAAGAGCTGTGCATAAACAAATGCACAATCCTAAATGAACTGAAGAGATTTTGTAAAGTAGATAAAGCCATAGAGAAAACAATAACTGTACGTTATTGATGCTAAAGATGGTTCTACAAGCTATTGAATCATGGGTTATACTTATTTTTTCACAGGACTGCATAGAGTCCTGTGAAAACACTTTTTCAAATGACTGTATTTCCTGGGTCAGAAATGACACTGCACAGCTTTCCCCTCACCTCGCCACATCAGTGGAACAATTCCTGTATAAAACTATGAAAAGCTGTAGGAAAAGCAGATTGACAAATTCATGGTAGGAAACATTTTTACAATTAAAAATATCGCAATAGCAAATATAAATATACAGCTAGGGTCATAAATAACCTCACCTGGTCACTTGAAGCTTAAGCACATTTGCAAATATACTAAAACAAACAGGATCTGCACAGTGGTAATAATTTTCATTTTGAATGATTGTTTTTGAATATTAAAACATAGGAAATTTAATTTTTTTCCATTTATCGCTGAATTGTGTTAATACATATAATCTGTGAAAACACACACAAAAAAAATTTCAATGAGTCACAAGTGCAGCTTAAATCTACTTTTTATCTTGTGGTCAGACTTACAACGAATCTTTTCATTGTCATTCCTCTTAAGATAACCTTAGATCATCTTGAAGTTGCACTTAACGTAACAGTGACAATAATACACTATAATGGATTATACTCTATTGTAGATGTGGACACAGACAACTGCAGACAACACAGACGAGTTGTCATTCCTGTTATACCTCTTTGTAGTCTGCCTAAAGGACACATGCAAAACTGGTGCATTCTAATGTAAAGTCTCATTGGACGAGTCTGCATGGTCACAAAAAATTGTGCAGGCATGTGGACGTCCCGATGGAGTCCGATGGTGACAAAATTTACGTCATTTGGACCCAGGCGGACCCTAGAAGACTTGTGGATGCAGAATCGATTAAAAATACTGTCATATAGGGTTAATAACTTTTGACAGTTAAAACACTCATGAGAATACTTTAACATCAAGAAATGCAAACTTTTACACATCAATTTCCAATATCTTTGTAAACACGGAGGCAGACTACTGTTTGGCTGCAGTCTGTATTCTTGCCTCTGTCCAAACAACCTGTCTGCATTCTGGCTCCTCAGTGGAGTGTACACAGTATCACATCACATCTGATTACTGCCTAATCTTGTTGTTCTTGGTCGGGGTTTTCTCATACAATCTGGATGGAGATAGCATGAGAGTTGATACACCATCATGCTACTGTAACTCTAGTCGCCCATTTACCCAGTTACAGTATATCATATAGTAGGCTCGGCCCTGCCCTCCATAAACCTCACTCCTCCTTCTGCTTTCCACTGCCTGTCTTCATTACCTGCCGCCCTCAGTCTTTTACCCATGCTTCATTAGCGATGTATTGTAGAGCCGCTGAGCAAGATGCATCATTCCTGTGTCATTTCTGTGGGGTGACAAATGGCTTTTTAGCTTCAAAAACTATGTTCCAAAAACTGGTTTCAGTGCTAACAAAAATAAACAGTTAACTCCAGCAAATTCTTCTGGAAGTTCCCATACAGGAAGAAACTCACATTAGAGTTGATTATAAAATATCTTCCCATGTTTTTTTTCCCCCAGAATCTGCAGCTGTTTGCACTTTGCTCATTGAGACTGACAGGTACATAGTGACACATGCCAAAATACGCAGTGTGGTTGGCACCAGTTTTGGAGGAGCCTTGTTTGATCATCTAATCCTCTAATTAGTTGGTTGTGATGGTTGTCTGGGGATGCTTGATTGCAATCACAATAGCGGACCTGCTGTGCTGTTGCCGCATAACAATGTGGTGATGCAAGCAAATGCTGCTTCCCTGCCACGAGAAGACACACTTTTGGACCTAGGGTGCTGCGACATACATGACAGTGTGTGATGTATGTAATATGCGTGAGTGTGTATATATGTAGTGGTAGTGCACTAGTAGATCAATGCTTCCTCTTGTGCTACTGACAGCATATACTGTATGCATTCTTTGTGTATTTCGTATTACTGTTTGAAGCGAAAGCAGCTGAGTGTAGCAGCTTTTTCACCCTGACTGGAGTAAGAAACTGACTTTTTTTAAGGGTGTCATAAACCTATAAAGGCTTCCTGGTGATAGTCAGCAACAATAAACTTGAGCAAAAATATGTACGAAAGAAACGGAATATTTTGTGTCGCATGTGCCACATCTTTTTGTGTGGGTTGTTGGCAAAATGGAGCATGTGTGTGTGAATACACTGTATCAACGTGTGTATGTGTACGGGTAAGGAACAGGAGTTTGTAAATATGTGTGGGTGAGAATATCAACCTCCCAACCACACCTATTTTTAGAACTATGTCAGCTTAAACCGAAAATGACTTGCCTTGCAAAAAAGGAAAGAAAAAGGAGCAAATATGCCACTCCCAGTGGTACAATCTGCAAACAATTGTACCATAACAAACAAACATCCTCCTATATAGATATGAAGCAGGAAAGACATGAATACATTAATAAAGGGGATGTGGTTTATTGTCTGGTTGAGACAAACAAAGCAATATATAACCCTCAATTATTTGGCATATCCCAAAGAGAGCTGCTGGTTAAGGCTCACGGGTTCTACTTTCACAGATAGTTATTATACCACAATTTCCCAACATTTTCTCCCTCCCCCAGTTGTAGAGTTTTACTTCATAACCTTCACCCACTCCTACTCTTTATGTCTTCTTCTCAGTACAGTAGCAGAGACGGTGAGCCACTTCAAGGAGTGAGAAAGCGGCTTTTTAAAAAAAAAAAAAAAAATGCTGTATCCTTTCAACCTCTCAAACGCCCCCTGAGTGTCAAACCAGACCTCTCTCTCTCTCTCTCTTTCTCTCATTCCTTCACAGGAAATTGTGGTTGAGGAGATGTCAGCGTCGTCAAACTACTACAAGTCGATCATGTTTTTTTTTTCTTAAACCTGTGCCAAACAGCTCACATAGAGATGAGATCCATAACAGTTGCTGTCAAACACTTGAGGGATTGGAATTTTAAAAAACAAAAAACTAAATTTACACCCCACAGTGGGGTTAAACTTACAGTTGGTGTTTTCAGTATAGCTCTTGTTTGTTCTTGTTCTGATCACCCACTTTATGAAGGTATTTGATCTTCATGGGCCACAAAAGGATGCTCAAGCAAAAACATGACCTGCAAAAACAGTGGTTTGTAACCTTTTAGATTGTGATCCCTCACTGTAGCCATATTTTATATATACTGTATATATATATATATATATATATATATATTTCAGCATCTGTAGAGATTATTATCTGCTTTCTATTTCTGTAAATTTCCACAGACCTCCTGAAATACATTTCATGACCCGCAATTGGGTTCCCCATGACCAGGATAGAAACCGCTGCACTACGCACTACGTATTCTTATAAAATACACACATAAATTATGAATCTCTCAATGTAATAGAGACTCTACTGATAGCAGCCTGACTCTGTCTTGTTGCCATTTTATTGCCATATTGATGCACTAAAGTAGGTTTGAAGATGGCAGCTGAGTGCAAATGGTAACAGACCTGGTCCCCATCTTCGAAACAACCATTTTAAAGGCAGCGAAATGCCAGTTCATTGCACACAGTTGCAATAATTTTGCTCATACTGCGGACTCCAACCACTGTTTTCCCCAGTATGACTGTAGCATTAGCCGGACAAGAAATTGCCATGAAAATAACTACATATATATATTAAACTTAGTTACTGACCTTTAGATTCTGGTAGTCAAGAGTGTAATGTGGTAAGAGTAATCATGTCATAGTTTGTAGCAAATATTTCTGTCTGGAGTCACAGTGAGGAGAATGCAACAATTTCTGAGACTGTTATAAATAAATGTAAATAAACTAATAAACATAAAACTTTCTGAATGGAGAGATATTATCATGGAGGAAAAAGTAAACTGACCATTAGCAGGGCCATCAGAGAAGAGCACCAGATTTATTGATTTATAGATGACCTTCATAACTCCAGTACTATAACACTTCATTTAAAACACTTCATACAACTGCCCTGACATTTATGATGGAGGGTTGCCTTATTTGAAAGGGGGATTACTGTCCATGTGGAACTGTGTTTAGACTTTTGTTTTACTTACATTTGTTGACTTACTTACACTGCATCGAGAAAGGATTCATAGCCTTCACCTTTTCCACATTTTGCCATGTTACAGCCTTATTCCAAAATTAATTTTTCACCTCAATTCTACACACAATACCCCATAATGACAAAGTGAAAAAAAGTTTGCAAAAATATAACATGTACATATAAGTGTTTACAGCCTTTGCCATGACACTCAAAATTGAGCTCAGGTGCATCCAGTTTCCACTGATCATCTGTCAGATGTTTCTACAATTTGATTGGAGTCCACTTGTGGTAAATCCAGTTGACTGGACACATGATTTGGAAAGGCACACACCTGTCTATATAAAGTTCCAAAGTTGACAGTGCATGTCAGAGCACAAACCAAGCCATGAAGTCCAAGGAATTGTATGTAGACCTCTGAGACAGGATTGTATCAAGGTACAGATCTGGGGAAGGGTGCAGAAAAATTTCTGCAGCACTGAAGGTCCCAATGAGCACAGTGACCTCCATTATCTGTAAATGGAAGAAGTTTGGAATGTGGGAGAAGAGACCAAGAACCCAATGGTCACTCTGACAGAGCTCCAGTGTTGCTCTGTGGAGACAGGAGAACCTTCCAGAAGGACAACCACTTCTGCAGCACTCCACCAATCAGGCCTGTATGGTAGAGTGGCCAGACAGAAGCCACTCCTCAGTAAAAGGCACATGACAGCTCACCTGGAGTTTGCCAAAAGGCACCTGAAGGAGTCTCAGACCATGAGAAACAAAATTCTCTGGTCTGATGAAACATAGATTGAACTCTTTGCCCTGAATGCCAGGTATCAAGTCTGGAGGAAACCAGGCACCGCTCATCACCTGGTCAATACCATCCCTACAGTGAAGCATGGTGGTGGCAGCATCATGCTGTGGGATGTTTTTCGGCAGCAGGAACTAGGAGACTAGTCAGGAGGGTCAAGGGAAAGATGAATACAGCAATGTACAGAGACATCCTTGATGATAACCTGCTCCAGATAGCTCTGGACCTCGAAGGTTCATCTTCCAACAGGACCCTAAGTACACAGCCAAGATATTCAGGACCACTCTGTGAATGTCCTTGAGTGGCCCAGCCAGAGCCCAGACTTGAACCTGATTGAACATCTCTGGAGAGATCTGAAAATGGCTGTGCACCGACACTCCCCATCCAACCTGATGGAGCTTGAGAAGTTCTGCAAAGAAGAATAGAAGAAACTGCCCAAAAATAGGTGTGCCAAACTTGTAGCATCATACTCAAAAGACTTGAAGCTGTAATTGCAGCCAAAGGTGCTTCAACAAAGTATTGAGCAAAGGCTGTGAATACTTATGTACATGTCATATTTTTGTTTTTTTATTTTTAGTAACTTTCAAACATTTCAAGCAAACCTTTTTCACTTTGTCATTATGGGCTTTTGTGGGTAGAATTGTGAGGTGAAAAATGAACTTTATCCATTTTGGAATAAGGCTGTAACATGATAAAATGTGGAACAGGTGTTTGGCCCACTCTTCTTTGTAGAATTGTTTTAATTCAGCTAGGGTTTTTGAAGTATGAACGGCATGTTTAAGGTGCTGCCAAAGCATCTCAATCTGCTTTAAGTCCAGACTTTTACTAGGCCACTCTAAAACCTTTATTTATTTTTTTTTTTTTTTTGATTTTTAGCCATTCAGAGGTGGACTTGCTGGAGTGTTGTTCTGCGGCATAACCCAGCAGGCCACAAACTGATGGTTGGACATCCTGGTTTTCCCCTTGGAACTCTCCCATGGATGTCATTTTTGCCCAGTCTCTTTCTTATTGTTGAATCATGAACTCTGACCTTAACTGAGGCAAGTGAGGCCTACAGTTCTTTAGATATTATTCTGGGTTCTTTTGTGACCTCCTGGATGAGTCGTCGATGTGCACCAGTCATTCTGTGCACGGTTCTGCACCAGAACGACTTGATAATTTTAAGAAAAGGTTAATGTTTTAGTTATTTTTTTGCCAAAACCTTTTTTTCCAGGCTTAGATGGCACAAAACATGACACTGATATGAGATTTACATGGATTTATTAACACAACTGCAAAATATGTCTTATATAATTTGGCCTACTTTCTGTTTATCAGTGATTAGAATGGCTGACTAGTAGTACAGTTTGCCCTACCTCACAATTGACAACAGCCATTTAATGGGCTGATAACATTAAAAATGGGTGGCTCAAGAAGATTCCTCCCAACAATTTGAGAGTTCCCACATGTGAACGCATGGGTCATCCCGAGGACAAAAAGACAGATTTCCAGTACTAATATGGTTCATGTAGCAAAGCCAAATCTCATTCAGACTGACTGTTGAATCTTGAATGTGGGGAACAGGAAGAGAGATATAGATTGAGAGAGAGAGAGGCAGGCAGGGAGGCAGAAAAGGTGAGCTTCAGAGAAATTAAACTAATATCACTCTCCGTCTGTAGTGGCTGATATTTCATTTACCAGTGGGGACTGAGGTGCTGCGACCCCCCCACCCCCCACCCCCCATTCCAACATCATCACCACCACCACCTCAACCGTTATGTCTGTCAGTGGCTGGCCCCGACACTCCCCTGCAGGTGATAACAGATTAAACCTATTCCATTTCATGCCTCAGGCTCCCAAATACAATCCATGTGGGGCTCCTCCAGGCCCTGCGGCTCCCCTGTGCCCCCCCTCCGGGCCCCCCGCCCTGGGTAGAAAGCTGGCAGCGGCTGCCCCAGTCCACTGGGCTAAGCCGCTGAGATGGAGGTCTGCAAGATTACAGGCCATCTGAGGAAATTACTGTGTGTGTATGTGTGCATGTGTGTGTCCAAGAATGTGTATGTGATGGTTTCTGTATGTGTGTATAATAGGGTTATGTCAGCTTAGATGGTCCATGTGCTGTATTTAACACCGTCTTGCCTTCTCCTTTTCACTTATTAAAGTTTAGAAAGTATCTCAGAAGCATAATTGTGACTGAGCACACATGCTGATTGTGAAGCAGTTTGGATCTCACCTCAAGGTTACCGCCACAATAAATTAGTCATTTTCTCTATTCTCCTCTGCTGTCTTGATGTCTTATTACTCAAAGTCAGGAAACATCCATAGGATGCCGCCGAGGTGCTTCCCCGGCTGCATTCCTGCACTCCAACCAGGAATGGTGTCAGAGGAGGAAATGAGAGAAATCGAACCCACAGAGCTTCCTCAAAAGTGGGTTTCCTGAACTCAGGAAATGGAATGGCCCCCCGGTGTTTATAGGTAGGCCTAAGTGACCAGACCTCTCCACTTCCCTGAGGCCTTTTTGCCCCTAAGCACACTTGGACTGACATCAAAGTGTTAAAGCATTAAGAGAAAACACATTACACGAAAAAACTGAAAACAAGCTGATGCTGTTCATCTATTTCAAATGTTCTTTCTTTGCAAATCCTTGAATGCTCTGCAGGCATTTCTATCTGCTCTTCCATCTATCCTGGTCAAGTTGTGGGTGTAATTTGTCATGAAGTAGGTGTTGATGGTGGCAACAGATAACTGACTAAACACCTCACCCGCTGCCAAGCCATCACTCACTTTAATTAGAGTGGCAGAACAGAGTGCAGATGTTTTAATCTCGGAAAATCTGACAGGGGCTTGGTGTAAATGACTGAGTAGGTAAATGCAAATTCGATGCTAATATTACACACCTTGCATTTCAAATGATCATGCTTTTTTGTTTTCAGTGTAGTGAGTAGAGTTGAACGTTTGGTAAATTTTCAAAGCTAAATCTACTAGTGGCTGTTAAGGCTGGTTTGTCAGCTTAATTTGTTCTATAATATTTTTTTTCTTTTTTTTAACAACTGCTGAATGGATGACCTTTATAGAAAACTGTAAGAGTTTTACTATCTTTTCATGTGCCTTCATGTGTTCAAATGTTAAACTAAATGCCAAATAACATGTTAACATGCAGCTGTTAGCAGTTAGCTCAAAGCATAGCACAAAGCACAGTATGACTTTGACTTTACTACCCTGATAATGTAGTAAGTGGTCACCATATTGGCAGTAAACAACTTTTAGCAAGTAAATGGATAAGTCATTAGTATGGATGTTAATGCTAGCTAAGGCAGAATTTATTTTTCACAATACATGTACAGTACTATAAATGCAGCCTGTTGCAAACACATAATTTGGTCCCATTTCTTTAGTTGAATCTACAAGAAACACCAAAAATAAAAGTTTGACAGCATAAAATTGTATTTTTTTTTTTTTGTTTTGCATCAACAAGGTAATTCCCGAAATGATATTAGCTAAAAACGTTGGATATCTCAGCATGGTGTGCAGTGTGTTCTTTAAAAAATTTGAGGAAACTGGATAAGTGGAGGAAAAAAGAAGTGGTAACGAACAGTATCTGAAAGTCAAGTCTTTAAGAAAGTAAAAAAATCCAGCAAAGATCTAACACATGATTTGACATCTGACCCTTCAGTTAACCCTAACCCATCTACTTCACTGAAGCCTCATCAGAAATGGTTTCAGTGGAAGGGTGGCTGTCAAGAAGCCATTCTTGAAGAAGGGAAGCAGGGAGAAAAGGCTGAAATATGCCAAATGCCACAAAAAGTGGACTGAAAATCAGAGACAACACATCTTATGGAAACTAAAAAAAAATTGTCTTTGGTTTAAATTGTCATCAATCTGTAGGGATTAGGTCAGAAGAAAGTACCGCCAGATTTTGATTCACCATGTAGTACCATCTGGAAAGCATCTGATTGGCAACAGCTTCATTTTTTGAGGATGACAATGATCCCAAACACACTGCCAACACAGCAAAAGTATACCTGAATAGAAAAAAAAATAAACGTATTGGAGCATTATCAATTCTGGACTAGCCTTCCCTGATCCTGGACCTCAGCATATTTGAAGCAGTGTGGGATCATCTTGACAGAGAATAGAAAAAAAAAGAAAGGAAGCCAACATCCAAAGAAGATCTTTGGATGTCCTTAAAGAAGCCTGGAGAACTATTCCTGATGACTACTTAAAGAAATGATAAGAAAGCTACCTAAGAGAATTCAAGCAGTTTTGAAGGAGGAAGGTGGTCATACCAAATACTGACTTTCAAGCTCTTTAGAATTGTACAAACCCTGTTTTTGTCTTACATACTATATGTCCATTGGTGTTTGCACTTGTTTCAATAAATCACTGCACCTATTTCCATTTTCCCAGCATAATATAAAGAAATGATGGGTGGCTTAAGACTTTTTGCTCAGTATTGTATGCTGTTATTATGTGTGTTGTTATCTTGACTGTAATGTAATGTATAATAATGGAATGGCAGTATCTGAATTAGGAAACGGTTACAAAATTACAATTCTGACAATTATAGCAGCTGGTAAAGTGAAGAAAAATTGTTTTATTACCACTGAACAACATTAACATTTCTCCACACTTATGTGATTACTTTTGAAGATTTTCTGGGCCTCTTTAAGAACTTGTATGCTATGACTGGGGATACATTTTCTGACTGTTATTAGTCATGGATTGGACTCCCCAGAGCCCAGACTTCATTACTTATCAAAACCCTCCCACTTAACTCTTTTGCCAAGAAATCTGACATTGTTTCAGATGTCAAACCAAACTATCTGTCTGTACTTCTCTGAAGTTTTGCAGGTCACAAAGCTGAAACTCTCAGAGAATACCTGCCATAAGAGTATCATCCCATGTTCAACCACATTTTGCCTTAGTGAAACTGCAGCATTTCCCTTCCCGTCCTTGTCCTCTACTCCCACCTATCCACTTTTACTTTTTCTTCAAAGATATGCCATGCAAGAGTTACACAATACTAGGCTCGAATAAACCTGCTCTGTGCTTCTCAACAGCCAAATAGCAATTCCCTCAATGACCCCTTAAGCGCTGCAGATTACCTTATGAAATGAGAAACAGCGATTATGGCTATATTTACAACTTACTTAGCCCTTACTTGAATCAGCATCCCAAAAGAGAAATATGAAAAATATAGATTTATTGCCTGCTTATGTACCCAAGCCTGGATCATCTGTGATTATACCTTATATTCCTATTTTCAGATTTGGATATTGTAGAAAATATGCTTTTTCTTTAGAAATAAATTTGGTCCAAAACTACAGCTGAACTTTTTCAATCCTCCCAACGTTCACAAGGAAATCTCTGAATTTTTATGTGTGTTTGCATGTAGTTAAAAAAAACCAATGAGGAGAGAGAGAAGACGCAAGCTCTCCACAGCTTAGTAAAACTCTTCAGACACAGAAGCAAGAAGCAAACAGTATTTCTGAGAGGCTGGGCATTGATGTGGGATTGTGATGTGTAACTGCATAACTGATGCATAACATAGCGTAGAGGAAAATAGCAAAACGGAGTGAAGATTGAGAAAGAAATCAAGAAATAGAGATGTGTGTATTTATACTGTATCTCAGCTCTGCACATTGGAGTGTGTTTGTGAGTATGATTTCTCTCATGTATCGTTCGCACTGAGAGGAGCTGGCTGATGATAAACAGGATTAGCGGATTATTAGAGGGGGCTGAGGTGTGTGTACGAGTGTGTAACATTTGAGTGTGACAGAGATGTGTGTGTTTATGTGTTAGTGTGCATTTGTAGCCGCTGTTTGCTTATTTTCCTCCTATTCCCCCGTCACACCCACACTCAACTTTCTCACTATCAATGCATTTGAAAATCCTCAAAATAGCTGTCCAATCAATGCTTGACCTGCTTCTGCATCAATCCCACACATCTAGTCATGCTCCTTTTAGCCGGTACATTTCATGGTAGTATCTGTGTCACTAAATCAGTGCTTTAGGCGAGGACTCCCACTGCAGACGCACTGAAAGAGAAAATGAAGTCATTACCCAGACTTCTACTTCTGCTCTCCTTTACTTTTATACCTCAACAAAGTCACTCCCGAAGTGTCGGTGGCAAAGAGACTATGGCCGAATTTGCATGAACTTAACAGAGAGGGGAGAGAAGAAAGAGCAAGGATCTGTTCATTACCAGGTAATGGAGGGTGATGAAAGGCAAAGTGTGAAATAGCAGATAGAGATTTGGCCTTGCATATTTAAAGGAAGAAAGAGAAGGCTAGAGGGAGCTGAGCAGCTATCATAGCCAGCCTGATAAGTGGCCTTGCTATCAAAACTCTATCTATTAAATAAATTTGCTATGACCCTGGTGGTTGTGTATGAATTCCCAGACAGGTGGGAAAAGCGTATATAGGTGGGGAATGTGAACAAATATTCTCAACCCTCAACAACCTGTGAACAAGATAACTGCATTTATGTCTACAAGTTCTGTTATGTCCTTCTGCAACCCATATGGGCCTTGCAGTGGCTAGTACATGGAATTATTGCCAGCTTCCTTTAGGATGTCCACTACTTTTTCCTGCTGAAAGCCTTCTCCTCGCTCTGTTTTTTCCTTACACTACATTTCCAGATTTGGATCGGATATAAATCGAGGCTCATTTGTGTCAGAATCCCGGACAAGCCCCCATTTATGTTGAGACCCTCTTAAGGCTTTCATGCTAATCACACACACAAAACTATTCTTAGATATGTAGCCATCTTTAAATATAAAGCACGATACTACCCGTCTAGCCATTTTAGACTGTTCAGATTTTAGCACAAATGATGCCCATAGTTAATAATATTAACAGATCTAGTTACCATATTAGCAGACACAGACCAGTAACTCATAACAATAAGACGCTGAAACTATTGTCTGTAAATAACTCATGATCAGTCCTAACATGCAGTATTCTTATGTTCAATCTTATTGTTTACATCCTCCAAATGTATGTATGCATATATATATATATATATATACATATACATATACATATACATATACATATATATATATATATATATATATATATATATATATATATATATATATATATATATATATATATATATATATATATATATATATATATATATATATATATGTATGCATATGTAAATTTCTATCTATCTATCTATATATCCATATGCAAATATCCATATATATGTATGCATATGCAAACATCTATCTATCTATCTATGGTTTTCAGTTGAAACACATAAGCATTATGAAAATTAACTCTTAAGTTCAATAAATACACAATTTTTCTAAAGTAAATTAATAATCGTGTCTAAAAATTGCAATCTCAATATTGATCCCAATTGTGAGATTGATTTCTTGCCATAATTGAGCAATCCTAAATATTTGCCTGCACGCTACAGTATATAGTTTTTATTCTCCCCCCGACGGGAGGGAGTGTGTAATCGGTTCCGTTTATTTGTTTGTCTGTCTGTCTGGTATCAGTCTAGCGTCCACAGTTTTCAAGATATCATTTTCAAATTTTGTGCGATGGTAGATACCAATAACAGCTCGAGCTGATTTAATTTTGCTGAAAATCGGGTCAAGGTCAAGGTCAAGGTAACACCAAATGTGAAAATCAGTAAAAACTTTATATTATCCACAGTTTTTTATGGATCATCTTCAAACTTCAGAACAATATACTAGGCCTTGGGGGACATGAGTACCTAGGATGGCTAAGCTTTTGACCTTGACCTTCATTGTTAGTGCCCAAGGTCAAAGTTGACCTTGAAAAAAAATGTCAAGAAAATATATCGAGTATAATATATCATATGAAAGGGCATGGAGAGAGCTGTACAACACACTTTTTATTTTTTTCAATACGACGCCCTACGAAGTCACAATGATGCCATGTTGTAATAAAAAGCAGGCTGATGTCAGCCTGTTTAATAAAAACAGGCTGACATCATCATATTGTCATAAAAACAGGCTGACGTCAGCATGTTGTAATAAAAACATCATAAAACATCAAAGTTTTAGTACAGCCCTTGCCCTTCGGGGGCAGTTGCGCTCTCTGGGTGCTCTTGTTTTACACTTGTGCTACCTGGATATTACTTGCTCAGTAAAGCCATTTCACTTCACTTTTGTGGTCTCTCAAGCCCCAAACTAGACAAACTAGATTTAGATAGGTATTATTTTAAGCCACAACTTATGTGAGTTGTGTGATCAATGATTTGAAAAGTATCTTTACAAAGGTGGAATCCTTTACAGCTTGCTTATTATAGTAAAGTGCAGGGAAAATAAATAAAACCTCACCTAAAAATATCACTTGTGACAAAAAACTTTATGAGAATTTTTTTTTTTTAATTTGTGGGAGACATAAGCCTCTGTTTATTCTATATTAGGCTAATAACATATTTAAATGAAAATAATATATTGAATGAAACTGAGCCACCTCTTGGGATTTTTGGTAAAGTCTGTACACAAATAGTCCGCTGAATTTAGGCACATGTGCGTACGCACTCACAGACACACATTACACACACGCTTAGATGGGAAACCAGACTTTCAGTTGGTGGTCTTTCCTGTCTGTGGAGCACAGGTGTGTGTGGTGTGTGTATGTATTCTCCCTCTCTGTTTTTAAGGTAACGCTTAATTAGACCACAAACTGACAACTGCTTGTGCTCTTGAGTGTGTGCGTTTTAATATTTCCACTTTAATTCTCATTTCTAAGCAGTTTTTTTTTTTTTTGTGAATGTAAGCCTGTAAATATTTCAAAAGTCCCAACAACTATATGCTACCAAGTACAATTGCACATTTCCAAGACACATATTGACACTTTGTGGGCACCCCCTCCTGCAAGCACGCAAACACCCACAGTCACTCTCGCCTCTTACAGAGCATCCTGTTCACAAACACCTCGAGAGCAAGTTATTTTGTGCTTCTCGGGCTCACTTGTACAAAGGAAGAATTAGGGAACTTATTTGTGTTGTAGCGTGCACTCACTTCTACAAAGGGGGAATTAGGAAGTTATTTGTGTAGCTCATGTTCACTTTTTAAGAGAGCAAGCCATCAGTGGAGCTGTTTATCTGTGCCTGTACAAAGCCAGGATTAGGGCCCTGTCTTTGAGGCCTGTTCCGTAATCCCTTTATGGATGTCACCTGTCATCTCTCTCTAATCACCCTCCAACTTTCTCTCTCCCTCCATACCTCCACCTCCGCTCATGCACTCCCCTCCTTCCGTTGGCCCCCTGCTATCTGCTCATCACAACTGCCTTTCGCTTGTTTCCCTGGGACAAAGATGAAGAAAGGAAGGCAAAACCAGAGCAAGTTCAAGAGTGAAGGATGGCAAGAGTGAGAAATGGGTTTTAGGGAAATCAGAGTTCATAGGAAGAAGGGAGTGTGGCAGGGAGAACTAACATGGAAAAACACACACTCTGGCACCCAGCCTAATACCCCTGGAGGCCACAAATCTAGCTTCCTTTTCCCTTCACATCTTCATCTTTTTTCTGGTTCAACCTTTTCATAAATTCCTCTGTCTCCTAACTTAGTTTTCCTTCTCTCCTTCACTCTCAAATGTTTTCTTTTGCTCCCTTCCATTTTGGCCATCAGTCATTTACAAGCCTGGCATATATGTCCCATCTATCCATCCATCCATCCATCCATCCATCCATCCATCCATCCATCCATCCTGTCCTATCTGTCCATCCATCTCTACTCATCTCCTCTCAGCTTGCATGTTTAATGTGATGTATTTATCCTGCGTGTAATGCAAGCCGCAGCTGGCCATTAGTCAATTATGAAATTTAATCGTAACAATTATGAGAATCCATAGCGATTAACGCAGCATTTCCTCTTTCATTTACCCCTGATGATTTTACAGTGGGGCCATGAATCCTAACTTCCTTATCTCTTGTCTCTTTCCCTCTCTTTGCCCCCACCCCAACTCCCCCAAAACTAAGCCTTTTCTTTCTCTTCTCACAAGGCCGACTTTATACCACTCACACTTTTCATCAACCTGGCCAGACAGGCTCCTTCAAGCTAACTAATCGAAACTGCGAATGAAAGTGTGGTTTAAAGAAGCAGGGAAAAAAGTAGATCTCATTAGGCCTTGTCTGGCCTCCATCACATTAAGCCTTCTCCCTTTCTTTCTGTTTCTGGGCAGTAGAGCGGTGCAGTAGCGTGCGCGGGGCCAGGGACTGAGGAATCTGATAGGGATAAACCAATTTGCCGTCCACACAAACATCCCAGCAGGCTTACGCCCCCGCCCCGGCTCCCATTGCTCATTTAAGATGGCGGTCGGAGAGGCCAGCAATTAAGTTTTAATTAGGTGGGGTAATTATTGCCGGGCAGGAAGTATCAGACGCCAGGCTGATTGTTCTCTGGCCCACGGAGGAGGGGATGCAAGCTAATGGGGGGGATGTGGGG